>JBBPTD010000418.1:0-27528 GCA_038093895.1 Boletus aff. mottiae
GACAAGATCTGGTAAGATCTGTGCTTGATTTGCTCTCATTTGGCTCTGATTTCCTTGGGCGGGTGGGTGGGAATGTCTCTCATACATCCTGCACATTCTTGCAACATGCAGAATTGTGCACCTATGTCGAGATTTTATTCCCCATACCTACACTCAACCCCTACATCTTTACAAAATCATGTAGTAATTGTGTGCCGCACTCGATTATTTCATCAGCTGGGAGAAGGGGATCGTGCAAAGTCTTTTAACGAAGACGAACATTGTGGCCGGGATAACAACTACATTCATGCCCGAGGATAGAAGCAACTGCAAGTGTTTCATCCGAGCCTGCCATGGATAACAGCTGATATGACACGTTTTATCGATCTTCAGCGCCAGATGAGACTGGTGAGTTTGCCCTCTATCCACCTGGAGATTTCGACTGATGAAACCAACACAGATGATGAAATCGACGAGCTCGTGCAAGAGCCAGGTGAAACCCAGGGTCAGCAAGTCTATCGCTATCTTAGGACGATCGTCGCATGGCACACCGCAGTACGTAGCCTCACCGAAGATGCAGCGATCGCGCAGGTCTTGAGGAACCTGACAATTGGTCTCGTAGAAGTGCCTCCTTCTCCGTCGACTGTTTTGACTCTTCCTCAAGTTTCTGAGGCACTTCTTGCCCGGTTCCCAGACATGCGGAAATCTGGGGAGGATGACCTGCTAACCACGCTGACGACACGCTATTCAAATAAATTTACTGGTTGCGTGCACGCAGAGGCCGCCCTTATGGGTCTCGTGAATTATTATGGGGCTCAATTGACGAGGACAGGTCAAGGTGCAGAGACGGAAATTGAGAATGCACAACAGCTACGGGATCTCATCCAACCCGTGCGTTCCATTTCAGCCCTTTTTTGTTACACTACATGATGCTGAGTGTCGGTACATGCGTCATTCATAGGTGGCGGAGGCCGGGAACGCAGTCATTGCTATAAGCAAAAAGTGCTGTTGGTGTTGTGACTGGCTCGGCGGGCATCTAGACGCACAGTTCCAGCTTCCGGGCACTCATGGACTTATGTTTCCATGGGATCCCCCAGTTGTGGGTGTTGACGTGTCCGTTCTGAAGACACTGGAGACGAAGTTGTGGGAAGAGTTGCATCGCGTTGTGTCGAGCGAGCTGCAGGAGTTGCTCTATTCCCGACATAGCTCCGCGCCAAGCTCATTCAAGGGAACAACGACGGAAATGATGCGTTTCGTTACTAGGGCTTATGTACGTCCGAAGAGGCAAAGGCCTGACAAACAACTATAGCATCCGAGTCAAACTCATCTACAGTAGACTTTCTCATACTGTATAGCGTCGGGAGACAAATTTGTTTATACATCATGAGATGTTCCTTTAAGGGACGTCTACAAGGCCCATCCCATTGCCAACATCTTTGCCACTCATAAGACGCAACGTGATATGCGGTATGCTATGTGGTATGCATCACCTCCAATAGGCCAGCAGAGCGCACTTCCTCCTGAGATCCGTCTTCGGTGATTGAGTCCTCGGAACACCCAAAATATGGTCTAGGAGCGTCTAACGTGTGCGATTCAGGCCACTACGGTGACCGTCAACATCGAACGGCAGACAGACAGATTGAGGAAACAGTGCACGTTGACGGGAAGACGTGGCTTTCTGTCCAATTTCCCCTCAAAAGTCGTAACAAAGTCTGGGATGACCATGCCTTCAGGTTTCTCTATCTGGTTCCTCTGGATATCGGACTGTTCGAACTTTCCCCAATTCTTCACCTTCAGGAAGATATTCTCGTAGGCTTGTAAGCAGTCGCCACCAGAAATTGGTTGCTGAACTTGAGGCAGCATATGCATCAGATATTCTGCGCCAGAGTAAGGATATATCAGAAACACTCACCAAGGGGCGGGCTCTGGATTTCTACAGTGTCGACAACAACACGCAAAGGATCGAGAACAGGTATATCCAGGAAGTTGCTTGCTATGGTATCCTCTTGGAGTCGTTCACCACTACCGGTCTCGTTAAGATACCCTTGTAGTTCGCTCTCATCTCCCGAAATCTTGTATAGGCGTATCATATTGAGGGCTACGTTCTTCAGTTGTTCATGCGCTTCCTTGACGCGGGGTATAAGAGCCTCGATGCCTTCACCCGGGTGGATTAACATTGAAAAGGTTGAGATCGGCTCTTCGTAACCAACAAACGATTTTCGGTGCATCTGAAGAAGAAACAATAATCAATTGCGAGGACCAGCTCGGATCACATCTGCTACATACCCACTACGACATGGATGTTGTATTTGGATGGCAGTTCCGAGAAAACTTCTGATAACTCTTGGGCCCCCTCCAAGAGCTTCCCATCCTTCGAGAAGATGAGTTTGCGGAGATGGTCCTCATAGGGTCGGGATACGGGATAAAAATTGGGCTTGTAAAGACGGAGAGTATCTGATTCCACGTCGCGAAAAGTAATTGGCTTCTTGTTCTTGATGGCCTCTTGAAGGTCGCTTTAGGATCTTGAGAACGGATCCAACAAATGAGCCTGAGCACATCCATGGTGATGCATGATGGTTGTTGTCTAGCGCGTGATGGTTACATAAGCCACTATCCGCCCTCTTCCATCGTGTTTTCATGGTCATCTCCACTACCCATCTCCACGTCGCTGCTTGTCCTCACATAGCAATCTTGCTCGCATTCTAGCTCAAATGGAGCCTTATCCATCGCGGTCATCGAGAAATAGAATCACTTGATGATGTTCAACAACAAACGCGCTCCATCGAGAACAATACCAGGATACCGAATCATGGTTGGATAAATGAATATCTCAGCTCGCCCTCACTCATTTCAGAACACGACAGTGTATGGATAAGATCTTCTTTGATGTGCAGTGGACCCGCACACTCATACCCTATGTCATGCTCTGTGGAAGACTTCCATTCGAGGATGACAATGTCCAAACCCTATTCACACGAAGAATGGCGGTTTTCGTATGAACAGAGGGAAGTCACCATATGCCAAGCTACCTTAGCGCGGATGCGAGGGGTCTCATTAATGTGATGCTTGCCGTCGATCCCGTCAAACGGATCACGATACAGCATCCGTTCTATATGACGGATCTTCCGCGGTACCTGACGCCGCTTCCACCTCCCCCTGGTTCTGTTCTCGACACACTCTCGTGCTTGGTAACTCCTGCAAAAGCGTTGGATTTCGAGATCATCGAGGGACTTGGCCGGATCGAGGAGGACGTCGTCGAAGAGTTTGCATCGAGAATGCAAGGGGTCGACAAGGAAGACATTTGGGAATGTCTACGGAGGGACGACGGCGTCCAAGGGAACGCCATCAAGGTGGCTTACATGCTCCTGCGCGATAAACGCAGGGCTGGAAGAGACTGCGAGCGCAATCCCGTGCCAGTTCCCAGCTGATGATGTCTAGTCGCAGAGTTTGAGGAGCAAGAGTGCGATGCCAAGTTAGCAGCCATGGACGTTAGTCTATCGTCGTCGTCGCTGCTACTCGATCTTTTTTTGCTAACGTTGTGGGCGTTTTAGCCTAGGAACACGATGTCGCCGAGTACACTGTCACCGGCAGGCGACTTGGAGGACAATCCGTTTGAAGCCGAGTTCAATGGCGATGACGACGATGACGAGATCGATGATGGACTCGATTTCTCGACACCTCCTATCGATGGTGAAATCAACAATTTTGCTGTCCTCAATTCGTCTCTCTCACTTCCTGATCAACTTCCCGAACAACATCACCTTGCCTCCTATGCCAACGCCAAATGCACATGGCCGGTCGTGAAAGAAAAGAAGCAGCATCGGACGAAATAGCACTTTGGTATTCGGAGCCGATCGCCACCGATGGAGGTCATGCTCGAGATATACCACACACTCAAGACGCTCGGAATGGAGTGGAAGGAGAAGCGGAATCTAGGGGGATTGGGTGGTGTCTGACCGCAACGGCAGCGATCGGGTACAAACGGTACCAGGATCGAGCGTGCCAAGGAACTAGACGGGAGTGACACCGTCGATTTGCGGGCAGCTGCGAGTGTCTATTTCATAGAGACACGAGCGCAGGTTCAAGATGTCGTGGTACGTGCACACCAATGATAGACGCCGACGATGATGCTCACCGTGGTCTGCGCATGTCGCAGGTACTCATGAACTTGCAGCTCTACATGGTCGATTCGATAAACTACTTGGTCGACTTTCACCACAAGAAGACGTACAGGGCATCCAAGGAGCCAGGCGCCGGGAAATTCCACATGGCTAACCCGGACACGTTATTGCCCGGGACGAGTTCCGATGGACGTTCGATCAAGGACGGACATGCGGTCAGGGAGGACGAAGTCGTCTCCCCTTCGTCTTTATGGACGTTGCCTGTTGCCTCATTCTCAACTACTACTTGATGAACTTGCAGGTCATAGCCACGCTCGACGCTCATGCTTTTTTATGTATCACGTTCGTCTCATCATTCCATAGATTTTCTTTTTCTCTGCTTTCTGCTCCTGCTGTTGTTGTTTGCTCACGCGTAGTTTGTATCCCTCCACTTTGCAGTTTAGCTGCTCTGCCACTCATTTCCCCCCCTTTACCCCAGCAATACCATGTGTACGAGTTTGGTTATCTATGTATGTACTCATGTGCGCCATTCTTCCTCTCTCTTGTTCTTTTTTCTGCTTACTTTATGCACGGAAACTAGTATGTCGACAAAACGCATGGTCAATGCTTGAGCTAAAACTTGGATCTTTCGTGGATTCGGTGGGTCCCAAGGAAAACGTCTCTTGCTGACCCACCACCGGGTGTTGTCCTCCAGAGAAGGAGAAAAAGACATGGAGAGAAAGCTTGTTGAACAATCCGACCTGTACTGAGACGTGCATATGGATAGAGTCCCTCGGCAGACGGGAATCAAATCCTTGGGACTGGATCACACCTTGCAGCCAACCTATAAGTTCATCCCGTCCATTAGGCAATGCGATAAGACGCAACCAAACAAAAACAACGTCCCATTACCCTCCAACACCTGAAGGCCTGACTCGCCAAGTGCGCATTCTGCTCGTCCACATCATGGTACGCATTGTCACGAACACCCCAATTAGGCTTGGCAATGAACGTTGTGTACTAACTGTCACGCACCAAGTCAGTCAGGTTTGGGTAAACTTGACGACATCGTTTTTTGGACACCTGTGCATATACTTGGATCTCTGATGAATCCATCGCTGGCAGCGCTTCGGACGAGTGGAAAATACAAACTGACATCGGAGGGAAAGGGAAGGACCGGCGATGGATTTGAAGGGAGAGGCAATCGACGAAGGCAACCATATGTTGGGGAGTCAAATGAATGATGGAGACAACTTGCCCTGCTACCTCATAGAACTCCCTGAAGAAGGGATGTGCCTTGCCCGCCAACCGTGCACATGCAAATTCTTCCATTGTCTGGAGGCGGCATGATTCTCGAGTGATCGCTGTGAAGCTAAGACAGTGTGATGAGTCCATGTTGGCATAGATCCGTAGATATGTATAACGTATAGCGGATCTACATCGACACGTAGACGATTACAGGTATGCCTTGACGTACGAAAGCTATGAGTAGAAAGCGAAGATTACGACCAAAACGTAGAAAAAGACAATATGAGTGGGAGTTGACAAGAGAACCATTTCCTGCGTGTTTTGTCACTGAGGGTATGTGTGCGTGATCCGTAACGTGTATGCTCGGGGAATAGGAGTAACAAATAGCTCAGTGAGTGATGCCGGGATGGGGATACCACAAGGCTGAATCAAATTAGGAAGAAAAGCTCATGCCTCTAGCAAATGGTGGTGGATGTGAGACGACCACGTCGCCCTCGATGGCGCCGCTCCCACTTCCCAACGAAACATAGGATGTATTAGCGCGTCGAAATTGCGGGGGAGGCGGGGTTGTAGAACGCCATTTATTTTCCCATGCGCGGAGTGCAGCTACAAAACCGGGATTGGGATTGATGCAGGGTCTCTGACGTTTTACGAGTGCATGGGCGTGATCGTATGACAACCCGAGATTATATATGAGGTAAGCGATGACGATGGCAGGTGATCGGGAGATACCCTATCCGAGCCCAACCATATCAGCACGCGGTTTTCAGGGTAAAATGGACAATTTCTAGCACGCACCTGCTGGCAATGAACGAGAACGTTTCCGCCGCTAGCAAGCGCGGTGGCGGTGTATTGGCACGCGCCTTCGAGATGGGGCTTTAAATCAGCGGAAGGCTTGTCGTGAATATCGATCCTGAGACATCGGAAGCCATCCTTTTCTGATATCGGGATCCACGGCCCATCAATGACCTGGATGACGTGTGTTATGTGATGCCTTTTGAGTAGCTCGTGGTCCATAGTTGCGGACATGGACCCAAGAAAGAGGTTTCCTGACGGCATGCCAGTCGACGATATTTGGTTGACGGAGCGGATGGTCGGGGACGATGAGTGAGGATAGCGAGTGGGTAGGATTTGGTGCATCGGAGTGCACATGGCCTCCATGACCTCTCGTGTCATACCCTCGAAACGGATCATCTTCAAGCTAATGGGTGTGAGAGGGTTGAAAGGATGTCAACGTCGATATTGAACGGCCAGATTATATGCCACAAGGATCATGAACCTGGCAGACAAGCTTCGGGGGGAAGGAGATACACTCAGGGATACGAGAGATGCGCGTGTGATGTCCGGTGAGACGATATTGGGTTGGATTCGAGCTGCCCGTTCAAATAGTCGATCATTGTGTGTGGAGTGGAATGGAGTGCTCCGTTGCCTAATTCGGAACATAGGACCTAACGGTTGGGCTGTGTCACGTCGACGCTCCAGACCTCAAGGGACCCAATCCTAATTATTTTTCCCCTGAAATTAATGAATGTATATTACCCCTTCCTCATGCACATGAGCGGCCCCGTTTGTGTCACATCTTGGCGCGAGTTCTCCTGCGATCGCACGCTTCAAGAGCATCGTTTGAGCAAAACTCCCCCTTAATTCAGGCTGAATGCACAAGGTCCCATCGGTTCCCGTAAGGTGTGCCAATATTACCCCCAAAAAGTTCAAGCGCTATCGTAAACCATGAGGACCAAGGAACACCAAGGGGTACCATCATGTCCACACGTACTCACACCTTGAAAAACCCATCATGATTGAGTCATCGACTCATCGTGATGCATGATGCATGATGGCCGGATAAAGCGATCACATAAGTACATACCCGTTGCGCGCTATCAGGATTCCAAACATCTTCTGGTGTCCGTCCCTGCGGCCTCGTTGACAGCCTCATGCCTGGACCGAACCCGTCCGAATCGCGTTCAAACACCCCTTCTCCGTCATCGATACCGCGCTTTTTTTGGTCTCGAAGCCTGCTTATCTTGCCAAATGATCTCTCACAGGAGACGTGGTCCTTTTGGAAATTTGTCGAGGTCGTCGATTCCGAAACTGTTTCTGTAAAGCCCCTCCACTGCACGAGACACTTTAATTAAGGTGAACAACGTCGAATTGGAAACTAGGACGTCAGTGACGGGTACTTTGGCCACGTATCTGCAGCAAGATATAAATATAGAGCTCCCACAAGACCGCTCCTTCTTGACACAGGCCCTTTCAGCCATCCCCGACGGCACCGCAGTCATGTTTCCGGCGACCCCAAAACTCACGGAAATGAATACTGAACGAGGTCCAGATCACAGGTTACGAGAGCGATGGAAATGGGAAGTCCTTTCTGAATCCTCCCTAGGCATGCAGATCGGGGAAATAGGGATTTGTTATGCGATTTCTTCGGAACTTGATCTGGAATGGCGTCTGAACGCAGATACCTTTCATCTCGGAGTCCCATGGACATGGCTCGAAAGAGCCTTGTCCTTGTATGAATACATGGATTTCCTTGCCTCACGAAGCAACACTCACAACAGCGTACCTATCAAGGGCGAATCAGGCCTTAATCATTTCGGAACTTGGTAAACCTCCTTGCTCTCCCGAAATTGATGATGGATGACTCAAGGCGTTAAATGCCCTCGCTCGTCCGCCAAGAACCATTCACCAGCACCAGCCACCCATCTCGGCAATGTCGCCAACATTGACGCTTTAACGTGTAAGTACCTCAATAATCAATCATAGTCTATCACCAGCACAGAGCGAACCCCTGGATATTCCGTCATTCGATCGTATACATAGTGTTGGACCACAGCAACCCAGGCACCAATTGCTATCAAGAACAAACGCAAGGCTTGCCGAGTTCCGGTAAACGACAAGTCTAAATTCAGGTCACGCGGAGCGTGTAGTACGTGGACCCACTTCCCAAGGAAGATAAAGCCGTGTGTGAAACAGTGCACAGGACGAAATACCTGTACGTTCCCATCAAATAAAGCAGTGCGGGGTGCCTAGTGTGTCTGGGAACGCACGTGCGCGGAACCGTGGACAAATCCGCACAGGTAGTGGCTCCGAGACTCTGCCGCAGGAACTCGCTGCAGGTGGAGATAGAAGACGCGCAACGATGCGGCGAACCCAGTCAACAAGTCACAAACATTTCATTCGTGCTAGTCGTTCCCCGCTTCCTCCTAGAGCGGTTCTGCTACCTGTGTCGTTGACACCCAACTCCACCGGAAGGTAACAAACATTGCAAAGCTGTGCAAAGAAGCCTTAGTGATTCGCTGTAGGTTGGCAGTAGGTATTTGACTGGACTCGGGATGGGGAGTCGGTGTCGGAGGAAGTGACGCTGCAAGGAAAACGCCTTGTCTCGCTGCTTTGCTGGATGGAGACGGATTTAACCAGTGACTGGTTGCATGACGATAATCGAGCTTGGCAAACACAGGCCAAGTGACAAGTCGACACTGGATGTAGCTGGCGTCAAATAGCTGCGGAAGGGTTTACGCCCATATGCGATAGCAACTGGAAAACAACTCAAACAGGACCCATGATGCACATGTAAATCTCAAAACAAAGGCTCACACCAAGGTCATTGTCACGACGAACAAGAGTAATTCACAACCATGAAACAAAAGAGGTCAGATCATGAAGATTGCAGAACACTAGTCGTGAAGGGTATGGATTCTGGACGAGAAAAGTAGAGACTGGTAGCGAGGCAGAGGGGGAACAACATCGGCATTTAGGATAAAACGAAGGGTCGTCCTAGCAAGTAGTCTACAAGACCACGCAGTGGTTTTTCTTGTGCTTGACCCGGCTAAGAAGCGCGGCCCGAGTGGCATACTGGAAGACCTCACGAACACCCTCTCCCGTTCGTGCTGAGCACTCGAGGTAGTGCTTCGCGCCAATCTTGTTAGCGACAGCCATACCCTATGACACGTCACTAGGTAAATAAGCAAGAGTGCATCGACCATGACCACTCGCCTCTTCGGGGGTGACAGGACGCTGGCTCGTCTTCCGGAGCTCCTCAATTACCCTGGGTTCACGTCGAAGGTCCTTCTTGCAACCAACAAGGAGGGATGGCAAACCAGGGCAAAAGTGCATTACCTCGGAGATCCACTGAAATTGGCAGTGCTTTAGAACGAATGACGAGAGGGCCCGAGGAAGCAACCGACCTTTTCCTGTACGTTGTCCAACGAGTCTGGCGAGTCGATTGCGAAACAAATAAGGATGACATGAGAGTCAGGGTAGCTGAGAGGTCGCAGCCGGTCGTAGTCTTCTTGACCAGCAGTATCCCATAGCGCCAACTCGACGTGCTTGCCGTCAACTTCGACATCCGCCACGTAGTTCTCGAAGACGGTGGGAACGTAGACCTGGGAAGAGGATGGAAAATGGGTAAAGTGCAAGGAAGGAAGAAGGGGAACGAGAAAATACCTCGGGGAACGTTCCTTTGGAGAAAACAATCAACAAACAGGTCTGGCGCAGACATCAGAAGGAATATTTGGGAGGGGTAGAGCAAGAGAAAGACCTTGCCACAAGCACCATCACCGACGATGACGAGCTTCCTCCTGATTTCAGACATTATGTGAACGTAGAAAGTAGGACGTTGAGTGCAGAGCGGGGGCGCTGTTGGAGGTGGTGGTGTTGAGCGAGACAAGGAGTCGCACCATGATACAAGGCGGTCTTCTAATCGGTCTTTAAATTTGTCACACATCGGGCACATCGCGCCACACCTGTGCCGCCCATATGCCGACCTAGTTACATTTACATCATACACTATCGGCTCAGGACAAGCCCGGTACCACAGCTCTCATACTCACCCTCGGGCCCATAGCTACCCATCTTACATATCTGAATTTCGTCCACATGCCATGATCCAAAATCCACCTTGACAGGCTGTCGCAAGCCTGCCAATGGCTGCTCCAATAGGACAGCCTGTGCAGCAGGTGACTCGAGCAGACGCCTGTACGAAAATGGCTGTCGTGGCCCTCTTGTTCTTGGTCGACGATAGGTTGTGTTGAGTATCGTGCAATGCAACTGATAGGCTGTGAATGATGAGAAGGAAACTGAACATAAAATGGACCTTGAGAGGACGACGTTCTGTAATGAATCCTGCTTCTACAAATGTCTTGTTCACCATCTCTAGTACATCGTTAGCGAAACAAAAGCTATGCCGCAACGTCACCATTCACCGCCGACTTGCCGCAGCCGTCGTGCTTCCTCGGTTTCGTGCGAGGGCCCCAGCCAAAGGACATGTGCTTTATCTGGATCCCCGCCATCCGGCGGCATGATGTCCATTATTTGAAGAGGGAGTATCAGATGAGCGCCGCATAGCATCTCTGATATCCGTGGCTCAAGTGAGGTCAGAAGTGAAAGAGCTTGCGAGAGTGTCTTTTTCCTTGAATCGGTCGCTTGACTATCAAAACCGATGCCAGAACCCTCCGCGTCGTCCAGCGACATGACACCTAGGGTCAAATGCAGCCGACGCGGGGAAATCACGATTGTCCGATCAAGACCTGGCAGCGCTGGCGTCGTATCCAGCAGCCCGCTCGTAAAGGAAGACATGGATTTTTGAAGTGATATATGATGACCCTGAGGGTGGTCAGCTGGTGAGAGCGTCGCCTAGGACCTGAAACTGACTATTGGAAGCGATATGACTTTCAAGGAAATTCCAGTCAGTAAGACTCGAAAGTAACAGAGGTAACACTTGCAGTGAGTGAGCGGAGACCTGACTGTGTTGCCTCCACGGTTGTCATTGGAATGGCGGGCTCTAAACTGTCGCCTGGCCATGGAGGATCCGAAGCGGTTCATCCGTCACAGGAGACCGCGCGCTTGCCAGTGGTTGGATGTCTGCCAAGATACAGTTGACACCTGCTGCTGATTCACAGCTAAAGAGCTAGTCTCAAGAACGACTGCGGACTTGAGACCCGCTGGTAACCAGGTGGGCGTCTTTGGCCGTCGGATCAAAGTGGCTCTATCATTTATGTGGCTCGATCATCAATGCATCATCAAAGGCCTAAAAACTTGCAAGCACCAAGACACGGCGCCCCGGTCCAATGAGTGGCCAAAGGGCATTTGGCACGATGGGTCTAAGTAATATCTATACATGCATGATACTATGTACTCATGTTTTTTGTTGTCAAGCACGACGTTTAGCGAAATAACGTCAACCCACTCACAGGGTAAAGCAACAAGGGTGATCCGAGTCGTTCCTTGAACTGACAGTTTTCCTCGTGTGTGCCCTCCTGTCTGTCGTTTGCTCCTCCTTGCTATTTCCATTTCCTTCTCCGAGCCATCGCGCACTCATTCTTGTCGCTCCTTGTTCCCTTCCTTCACAGGCTTCCTACTGATTGGCCCTTGTCGATGAGCCGTCTGTCATCTAAACTTAACAACGTTGCCTGAATCTCACGCGGTGCTACCTCCCCGCTCACCTTCCCTGGATCACGCGCGAGGCTTTCTTGTAACCCCGATTCCTGCCAAAGTTCCCTCGTTCCCCCTTCCTGCTTCTAAAGCTCAATATCGCAATGACAATCCGTCTTAACTCCCGCGTCAGGAGGAAAAACAAGGAACGAGCATCAGGCGGAGGAAACGGTGGAGGTCCTGGGATCGTGCTGAGCATGGACATGGTTCCGACGAATTATTATGCCGTGTACGTCCAGGTTTAATATCATTCATAACATGGTCTATTGGCTCTCTTCCCCAACACCCATCGATGGCCGTATGCCCGATCCACGTTCTTGCCCCCTCTTCTTTCCCCTTTAAAGATAGCACACAGGCACCGACTCCACACTTTGATTCACAGAGTATACGCTGTCCCAGTACTGGTCGGATCTTCTCAACAGAAGCTCTCCTTGCAAGTCGATACAGGTTCTTCCGATCTCGTGAGACGTGTTTTCCTCTCTATTCATGCTCCTCCTCAGCCTAGTTTCCCAGTGGATTGCATCCAAGTCATGCTCATCAACCTCATGCTCAGCAACGAGCGGGCGTCTGTATGATCCGAGCTCCTCGCAAACAACAGGTGTCCCCTTCACGTTGCAGTACCTTTCCGGTACCGTCAGCGGTCCTATTGTATGGGACCGAGTACAGATCGGAGGCTACGTCATTCCGAATCAAGCACTAGGTCAGCAAGTTCGCTGCGTTTCTCCAAATGATTATCTCACAAGTCAAAATAGCCGCAGCAACGTCTGTCAATAACGAGCCATTGTCATATAATTTTGATGGCATCCTCGGCCTCGCACTCCCTCCCAATTCTCTGATTCAGCAAACGATACCCGCGAGCACGGATGACGCTCCGGACGGAGCAACCATTTCTTCCAATCTCTTCTCCCTCACACCGGCTACTAATGCGCCTTTCCAATCTTTCTTCTCACTTACTCTTGCGCGTCCCGGATTCACTCAGATACCTTCCCTTCTCGGTATCGGTCGGCACCCTCCCGAAATTGTCCCAGATCCCTCACAAATCAATTATTCACCCCTTGTGAGCGAGAGCGTTGGTACTCTTTTCTGGAAGACGACCATTCGTGCAATTACAGTATACGTCAATGGTCAAGCGCGTCCCATTGCGCTGCAATCACTATCCGGCGCACCCGAACCAACCGCCCTCCTGGATTCGGGTATACCTTTGATAATGACAACACCTACATTGGCCAATGGAATTTACGGAGCATTGGGTATCAGCCCTGCCGCTGACGGAATGTGTACGGCTTTATCGTTTCACGATTTGACAAATCGGTTTTACCATGCCTCGTAGATTATGTCCCATGTGCGACCCCTCTCAACATGTCCATCACTTTGAATGGTCAAAATGAACTTCCCCTCCATCCTCTCGATCTAACCGTGGAGCCCGCTGGACAATCAAATTCGCAGTACTGCACAGGTCTCATACAGACCGACCCTTCGCAGCTCACAGCGACCTCCGACATAGGTGATATGATCCTTGGAATTCCTTTCATGCGGAATGTCTACACCGTCATGGCCTACCAACAGCCAAACGCGACTGGATACTTCAACACATCCGTTCAGTTTGGAACGCGTCCGATGCTCGGCTTACTCGGTCTGACGAATGCCATTCAGGCCTTGGAGGAATTCAATCAAGTTCGCGTGTTGAAGCAACCCTTGGGGAGTGGGTCTTCTCAGCCAAGCTCGGGTATTCAGAGCGGTGGATCGCAGCTTTCGATCGGCGTCAAAATTCTTATTGGCCTCGTTGGCTTCTTCGCGCTATGTGTAGCGCTTTTCGCATTGCGATGCCTCTTTGCACGCAAACGATGGCGGAATATCTCCCCTGTCGATAAAGTGGATCGAGGGTTGGGTCAAGGACTGGAATACGGAGCGTACCGTAGGGCACGAAGCGGGTCGCGGTCGAGCACCGATCAGACCACGCTCGTGTACAATCCCTCCCCGCGCAAAGACAGGTTCTCACAAGACGATGATTACAGTCCCGAGTTTGGCGTGCGGAGATCCAAGCCGGGCAACATGGGGTTGGAACTATGTGATCCTTGGAACCCACACGCCGGCACGTGGCGCGACACCATCATCGGTACCGACGCAGGGGAAGCGGCATCGCCTCGGTCGTCCTATTTCCAACCACCCGACCTCGCCGACTTTGATTGCGGTTCCCTGCATGCGTCACCCGAGGATCTCACGTCTGTATTGCTGATGGCGCACGACGGGAGTGACTCTCACATGAGCGACGTGGCCGAGTTTGGGATGTATTCGGTGGGGATGGCTGGGATAGGGACAGCAGCGCGGGGAAGCGTCATCGATGCAGACCTCCAACATCGGTCGAGCAGCGACAGCTTTACGCCGTTACGACGGATCGTCGCCTCTTCGTCGCGGTCGTCACACGTGCTCACGTCGCCACGCGAGTCTGTCTCTGCTCCTTCTGATGCTGACCGGATGTTTTAAAGAGGTCCAGACAGTCGTCGCCACGCTCTCCATATACACCTCGCTATCCACATTTTACGTTTTCGCAGGGACTTTGGCTTTTGTTGCACAGACTCGTTCGCGACATTTGAAGGATATTGCATGTAACCCCAGCGTGTCACTACTAATTAGTTGCAATATGCTACTCACACACTTATCTCGAATATCTGGTTTGGTGGAAATGGTTGTGTAAACATACAGTACACGGGCGCAAATAAATAGTACTAGTGAACTTTGTATATCTGCACAATCACCTCGCTCGCTGGCGCATCTGCAGACTTTCTGACTGAGTAATGAATCTCAACTTCGAGTTCCCTCGAATTGAAATCGCTCTTTTTGCAATAAAACGTGCCAGAGACGACCATACCTAGACGGAGAAAAAAGCGTATTAGCAACAAAAGAAGAAGTAAAGTGCAAAGTGAAACGGAATACACACCCTCCTCAGCCAAAATTGGGTCCTTGAGCAAAAAGAGAGTTTGCATCCAATGCGTCGGCTGACTCGTCGGTCCCGTGCTAAAACTAATCACACGTTTTTCTTCACGTTCTTTCAGGCCCGGGCTCAGACTGGCCCTGCGCTTGGGGGGTGGTTTGCCCGCGATCGGCCAGACCTCTGCGAGGGTGACGTCACCGTCTTTGATGATCCGCACCGGGACGTCCGGTGAGAGATGTACGCCGGTGGTCGTGAAAAACGTGTCAAAGTAGAGCACGAGCGCGTGGATTTTCGTGCGCATGGGCGAGGTCGAGGTGAGTGAAAACGGGGATGTAAACTCGAGTTGGCGGGACGTGGTGGTTTGGAGGTGCAGATCCTGGGGAATGGATTAAGCGCACGGAAGAAAGGGAAGTAAAATAGAGCTTACTTTGAGTAGATATGGCTCGCTGACCACCGATTCCGGACTGACGACGTCAATGATGGCATCCTTGTAGATGCTCTGCGCCATTTCAGAAAGATCGAACCCTGATTGCAGTCGCGATCCATTCAATCACAAGAGGATGTATGATCGAGGGGAGGCGCACCATATATATCGTCCCAGAAGTCCACTCTGTCCTTCACTATTTCGTTGCCCTCGCACAACGCCAACATCATCCTGCATTGACTTGGTGCCATGACACCTCCATCTGGACGGAGGAATCTATCACGTGCAAGAAGAACAGAATCGAGCATCGATTCGTAGAGAAGTGCGTAGCCCATCCATTCGGATATGATGATGTCGACATGGTCAACGCCATCGGGTAGACGGATTTCTTCCACTTTTCCACGTATCACGCTGGAGTTACCAATGAGGTCGAGGGTGACACGATGAAGGGAGTTCGACACAAAGAACCTACGTAACAACGTCCTGCAATCCATTTTCACGGACGATTTTTTCAGCCTTTTCAGCGATTCCGCTCGCATCGACAGCATAGACATGTTTCGCGCCGGATTTCGCTGCAAATAGGGAAAGGACACCGGTTCCGCACCCAACGTCGAGAACGATGGCATCACGGAACAAAATGGGGTTTGTGAGGATAAATGAGGCGTAGGAGGATGTCCGGACTTTATCCTGTATCATCACAGCGTGAATATCTGGATATACCAGACAATGCGTCAACAACACTCTGTACAACAAACTGATGCATACCGTTGTATTCGTAACTCAGAAAGTAATGTGTATCGTCGTCGCGGGGAGCCTCACCGATAGATGGATCAGGATCATTTATGATTTCAGCAAGGCTGGAGATGTCCAAATTTTGAGTGACGAGTTTTCGGTAGTCTGACAAGTTCATTTGCGCCTGGGATAATTTCTTTTCAAGGATTTGAATGCGTCTGAGGGCGGTAGGGAGGTCTGAAGGGGGGCAAGGATTGAGTTCAGTGGAAGGCCCATCTTCGTCATCGTCGGACCAATCGTCATCAAAATCAAGTTCTAGGTGGGCAGATGATGGAGGATTTAACGATGGTGGACGCGAAGATAACTTACGCAGTAGGGGATCATCTTCGATGACGGGGATAAGATAGTCATCGGATGTGAAGAACGATTCAGTGTCTGTGAGATTGCCAACATCCGCGGGAGTCAATTTCTAAACAAGAACAGCATGGTCATGTCCAATGCGAACAGAAGTATCGCCAGTCTTACATGTTTTCGGATGAAATTGATCAGTCGTATCCGACGATGAAGGTCTAGCTCTACGTTAATGTCAGTCGGCTTCGATAGAGACAAGCACGCTGGGAAACAGGACGCACTCCACTGTTTGCTCGTGGCATGCAAATCAAATCCATGCGTAGTTTTGTCGTACGTCAAAGCCTCTGTCGCCGTGGTGAACGTTTTGTCCTCAAAGAGCGATGGACAAGGTTGAAGTTGTTCATGATCAGAAACCCAGTCTTCAAAGTTGTTATCTTCTTCTGCACAGTCTTCAGAGTCCGGGCTTGATGATGCTGTACGATCGCCTGCGTGGTCTTGGGTATGTGGGAGGTCAGCGAAGTTGAAGCGGATGCTCATGTTGGTGTTTGGAGACAAGTGATCCAAGACTGGAACGGCCCCTTACCAAGGCCCGATCGCGGCCACAGGGCGATGGGCGATTGCATTAACAAAAAGTGATTGACAAGCACGACAAGTAAGAGATAACAGCACTACATGAAATCTTCCTCGATCGCTTTGCCAGTCAGCTTTGGGGCGTCTGGGTCTTCCTCGACGTTGAATAGCAAATCATACGACCAAGCAGCCTTTTCTGCTTCCCTCTGTTTTGCGAGCTCAGCCTCTTCTTTTTTCTGACAGATAAAACAGTAGGAGACGGAAAACAACATGCGGAGAAGAGGATGCTTACGCGTTGAGCAGCTATCGCACGCTTCTCTGCATTCTCCTTCTTCACGCGGTCGATCTTCTCTTGCTCATGATCAACCACCTTTTCGACTTTGGTTTTGTTGAGGCGGTTGACAATAGGGTTTTCTCGGGTGGGGACGTGGACTAGTGCAGGTTGTTAGCTACTCGAATGAAATGAGACTCGGAGATACACACTTCTCTTCACCTAGATCGGGTTTATGAGATAAAGCGAGAGCGCATTGAACTGGTAGGCAGACCCACCCGCTTGTCGCTATGAAAGGAAACTTGACCGACGGCCATGTCACCTTGTTTCTTGCGTACGATCTACGTCACTTGACCCGCTCATCACTTTGCTCATCATTCATACCTTGAGGTTGTCTGCAGGGGTGTATATGATTGTCAGATTATCCTTCTTGTTTCCTGAAATACCGCGGTATTAGCAATGAGAAAGTGACGACCCGAACATTACTTGCCCTCGATCGAGTTTGCCTTTACCAACTGAGCGCAGTCTGTCAGAAGAGCCTGCGGTATCGCCTCCCAAGTCATGCCTTCAGGCATGCGGAGGTATACATGAGCAGAAGAGAGCTTGTCGACGTGGAACCACACATCCTGGGGCCATGCATATTTGATCAGGTCTTCGTCTGATCTGTGCGAGTGAACGTCGGCCTTGTACACAGGACAACCTGACACGTACTCTCGACCTTGTCCTTTCCCATATAAATGGTCACGGGTGGTTTCACCGCTGAAATGGTGTTAGAATTATGCACCGCCGTCGACTCATCAGTCGACGTGAAGAAGAGGACCATGTTTCGAGTGTCGTGGGAAAACCCTAGCAAGGGACCGATATCGAGTTGGTCTCCTGACTTGACCTCGACCACCACCATCCGCTCTCTCAGTCTTGTCTCAGAACACAACGTTGGATCGTATCTGCAATTGTGAGCCTCATCTTTTCAGCCTTCTGTTCTCCGTTTATCGAGGTTCAGAATCGGCGCAACTCACGCACCAAACACTCGAAAAAAACACCACATCATAATTCAAGTCAAACATGCAACCTGCTCCGAACCGGTTAGGACTTGGTCTGCGTCCACCTTTGCCATCGTACGGCCAAGGTCCCTCAATATCGGCTCTCGCACAGCAGCAACAAATGATGCATCAGCCTTTTATGTCCCCTCAGAAGCAGGCAACTCTGTTTGTCGGTTCGATATCTGGCGGGATCACCGACGCATTTCTTAACCAGATGCTTTCCGTGAGTACACTGTCACATCCATCCGGGAAATATGTTGAATCGTTGTCCAGGCATGTGGTCCCGTCAAGTCCTTCAAGCGACTCATTACCCCTGCAAATAAACCGCAAGGATTCGGGTTTGCGGAATATGAAGATCCAGACTCTGCAATCAGGTGTTTGACGCTCCTCCAGGGCATCGAGCTCCCAGCGCTCGAGGATGGCTGCGCAAACAAAAAGCTTCTGGTGCGTCCCGTCACTATCATGCCAATCGTTTCACCCCTACGTCGCATACATTTTCCCAGATAAAAGCAGACGAAAAGACGAAACTGTTTTTGGACGCCTACTCTACGCAAAAGATGAAGACCGACGTGAGCCACAATCTTTCATTGTAGTATCTTGATATATTCTCACATGAAAACAGACAGACGAGGCGATGACGCAGCAAGCGAAAGCCAAGGTCAATGGACTCGTCGAGGAAATCAATCGTACCTCCCAGGAAGCAGCGAACAATGGCCTTCTCGACAAGGAGAAATACGTCATACCCCCTCACCTCCACGATCTTCAGGAAGCTGACCTTCCAGAAACACAACGCGGCCTCGTCATCTCCGAGATCGCACAATTTCGTGAACGTGCCGCAAAACGTGAACGAGAGAAAGTACGAGAAGTTCGCGATAGTATACCAAATCTCTTGGCCACGACACCGAGTGGGCCAAAGAGGGACTGGGGTAAGCCACAGTCGCAGCAGCCATCTCAATCGACGCCTGGAAAGGGCCAACAGGCACCGGGGAAAGGGCCACAAAGTTACAGCAAGCCTCTCGGCTTTGTGAAGGCGGAGGACACAGGTGCTGCGACGGGAGCGTTGGACGAGTGGAGTAAAGGTCCAAAGACCGACGAAGAAATGGAGAGGGATCGGAAGGATGCCAGAAGGCGAGATGAGGAGATTTCGTTCAAGGACGTGAGTATTTCGTTGGGCCAGATAGGTGCGTCGATGCTGAACATGTCCCCAACAATTTGCAGAGAGAACGCCGTTATGAGCCTCGAGAACGAGCTCGTATAGCTGCACTAGAACGGTCGATTGCGCGCCAAAATGCCATCAAGGAAGCCGAGGAACGGGATCGCGTGGAGATGCAAGCTCGGCTTGACGTCTGGGACGACGACGAGAGTGACGAGTTGTTCTACGTTGACAGGTGCGTTGACAAATCTTTCTTCGTCGTCATATTTTAACCCAATGACCCTGCTAGAGCCCGCTGGCGACAATCTCGTGCACGCCGAGTTGCAGCGGAAGAAGCGGCGGATGCTGAATCACGCGCTTATGAGGAGCGGGAAGCCGAGAACCTTCGTATTGAATCAGAAAGATTCCTTGCCCGCCAGATGGAGGACATGCAAGCACTTGCCGAAGAACAACGCAAAGCTGGAATGCTCCTTGATGATGGCGCACCAGTCAAACTCAGCATGTCTATTGCACCTGGCCCGGTCAAAGCTGAGGCCGCGCCAAAGGATGTCAAGACCGCCGTTTTCGGACAAGAGGAAGAGGAGGAAGAGGACATCAAGAAACGGAAGGTGCCATTGGTGAAGCTTGATTTCAGCGCTGCGGAGGGTGAGAAGGCCAAGGAGCGTCTTCAGACGATCAAAGAGTCTGTCCCGCATGACAGGGAGACCTTGTTTAAGGCGAAGGTCAGGTGGGACGGTCTTAACGATGTAAGTCCATCTTTTCTTCTTTGTGAGTCTGCTAATTGTTTCGCCAGAGCATGGTTGACCGAAAGTTCGAGCCTCTTGTCAAACGCCTTATGGTTAAATATCTCGGCGAATTAGAAGACGACGACCTCATCATGTTCGTCCTAGAGCATCTCAAGGACCATAAAGGTCCTCAGAAGCTTGTAGATGGCCTAGAACCAGTAGGAGCTCAGCGTTTTTCTGGCAATAAATCCCACTAATTACGTCCTTTTCATAGGTTTTGGAAGAGGAAGCTCAAGAATTTGCTATTAGCGTCTGGAGACAAGTCATCTTCGAAAGCATGGCGTATGGCGAGGGTCTCCTCACGGAGCGCATGATGGTCGATTAGGAGTACTAGGACGGACTGGGAAATTGAACGTATTGGATCATACGCATCGATACCTTTGCTTTGCTCATGAAGAAGGGAGTAGGTGCGTTGTAGCATTACCATGATGCATGACTAAGAGGTATGAGTTCGTGGTGCGGGTAGCTGTTTGACTATTTTTCTTGGTGCAAAGTAGGGCATACCATTCGTAAGTACACCCTTGCATTTCCTACACAAATGATATTTTCTTGCACCCAAGCTGGAGTCACCCATTCATGTGAACGTACGCGGTAGGCGGGGCTTGTGATACTTGCGATGTTGAGTCTTCAAACCTTTCACGCACTTTGAGCTCATTGACCTTGGGACATGATCTGCGCATCGTGCCAAGACGATGCTTTTCGTCGGCTCAGTTACTCATGAGAGGTATCTGAAATCGACCACGCTTTTACAACGATGAGCTTGAGGACATGCGACGGTGGTCTTACACCATGATCCGGTCGCTACCCAGGCGAGCATGGGATACGTTTCCCAATGTCATGCGCGTGGGTTTTGGGCCCCCATGTCACCCTCGGCTTAATGATGCCGGACCACGATCATTTGGATGAGTCCGTTTACCTTTGATATGACGTTGCACTCTCGTTATGACGCCGATGTTTGTCCCAGCTAACTTTAGTGTCCTACGTTCCGATTGCGGGGCTACGGGAATATCTCGCGGAACACAATATAAAGCGCCGCCTGCCTCGTATCTGACCATCCACGACTACGAGGATTCCGTTGTCGTATGCCATAAATGTGGCTGAAGGCAGTCTCCTCGGGTTTGAATTATACTTCTAGCACACTCGCTTCCGCAAGAGTCACTCTCACGGCGCACAAAAGCTTGCCGTATTCCGTCGATACTCTGGGAAATTGAAACTGGTAGGATGTACGCCTGGCTACACGGGGGGTCACTCAAATTACACGTACTGTTGCTATTTGACGTTGAGTGTCCAGTATGGTCGATCAATGTACGTATAAAAATCTGTTCGTGCAGCACGAGCGGCGACTGTGGACCAAGTATAAAGACTCGAGTGCGCACCCAGTATGTATATTATGAGCTGCCACCAAAGCCGTTGTAGGCTAAACTTGATGGCCCATGGTAACGACTGCTCCAAATTTGTACGCCGCTTTACGTGCGACCTCATGCTGCAGTCCGTACCTGCCGGTACAACAGGTCACCAGACCTCGGCTCGGGAGTGCGCCTGTGATTCGTTTGATCATAAAAGTGCACCGCGATGACTGGGCTCACAGTGGGAACTCGTCCTTGTCTGCTCAGGGGGAAAGTTCGAAACCACGTCGGCTTTTGCACGGTCGCCCCACACAGTTCAACCGGATCAAGCCGTTTCTCGACATTGCGAGGCCCTCCGATCTGACGAAGAAACGTCGCAAAGCAGAGTGACTTTTTAATGTCTACATCCCTCAAGAAGCTTGCCACCCTCGTCTGGCTGGCCCATTATACCTATGCTATACCCCAGGCCTCGACCACCCTCGCGGCGACGGGCGTACCCACTGCTATCATCTCGACTTCGGTACCTAGTCCAACGGTCCCACTCAATTCCCTGGTGCCTTCACAAGCTGCCTTGCCCCCCGTCCAGCCGTGGTGTATTGGCCAAATATTTTGTCCTGGCCAAGTAAGTCGAAAATTTGTCGCCGAAAGTCATCACTGATCGTTGTTTGTGACGCCGTTACCCGTAGTTGTTGCAAATCGTGAACCTTGCACAGCCATACTCGGATGCCAAGACGATTGTCGACAAGCCCACGAGCAAATCGTCTCAGCAAGTCCTCGCAGACTTTGCTGCGTTCAATCTCTCGACCCTGACCGAGGGTAATATTGTTAATTTATTGGACAATGACTTTCTTGGAGAGGGTCTCGAACTCCAGGGTGCTCCATTACCAGGATTCAGTGCTAGTCCGCCATTTTTGAACAATATCACCGACCCTTTGGTCAAAGCGTTTGCGCAAACCGTCAATGGATATTGGCCTCAACTCGCTAGAACGGTGAACCAGTCCGTGCTTTGTAGCATATACCCCGGCGACGGACCGTGCGAGAGTACCTTTATTCCGCTCAACTACAGTTTCGTCATTCCTGGTGGACGCTTCCGAGAACAATGTCTGTGATTTCTTGATTGCTGTTTGATTGGTGCTAATTCGCTCATTGTAGACTATTGGGACAGCTACTGGATCATCCAGGGCTTGCTGGAATCGCAACTTTATGATACCGTGAATTCAACTCTGCAAAATTTTATGGATGAGATAGAGGATTTCGGATTCGTACCCAACGGGGGTCGTACTTATTGTGAGTTTTCGTTTCCCTGCCAAGCTGGCTACGTAGGCTGACACGTGCAGACTTGGACCGTTCCCAACCCCCCTTGTTCGTCCACGTAAGTTGTGAGCGTTCCATTACTTTGGATCGAATTTGATGTGCGTCAAGATGCTTTCAGATTATGTTACCACTACAGGCGACGCGTCAATTCTTCAGCGTGGTCTTCCAAGTGCTGAGGTGCGTGTGTTGTTCTGCTGGTCCCCCCCTCCGCTAACCAAGATACTTCAGACGGAGCTAGCGTGGTGGGCCACTAATCGGACAATTCAAGTGAAGAGCCCGTATACTGGCCAGACATATTCTATGGCTCGCTACGCGGTTAATAACAGCGCGCCACGCCCAGAGTCGTACATCGAAGATTACTTGACCGTCCATGATCCGACATTATCGACCCCTCTGACAGACTCCCAGGCTGCAGATCTGTATAGCGAACTCGCGTCCGGAGCAGAAACCGGTTGGGACTACAGCTCCCGGTTCGAGATGGTCCCGCAACTTGGTAATCCCGGTCTCCGCACGCTGAACGTCAGAAACCACATCCCAGTGGATCTCAACAGTATACTTTGTCAGTGATTTGGCCGTCTTTGCGATAAACGGCTGACTTGTCCTAGACAAGGCCCATGTCCTCCTAGCCAACCTGTACGTCAGCTCGAACGGGCCCGCTGCAGCCACCCACCTCGAAGTCGCCGCTGGGATCCGTTCTGGGATCTTGGACCTGATGTGGGATTCTTCAAAACTCGCGTTCTATGACTTCAACCTTACGTCTAACTCACGCAACTCCATATTTACTACTGCGACGTTCTATCCCGTCTGGAACGGTATCATCCCCGACGAGGTCCTTTCTTCTCAGGCGAATGCATTTGGTTACTTTGCTGCGGTGAACATGGTCATGAACAGGTACAATGGTACCTTCCCTGTTACCTTTGTAGATTACACAGGATTGCAATGGTAAGGAGCAGTCGCTCTCGGGATTCTGAAGCCATTTCTGACGCATCCCGTCAGGGATTCGCCGAATGCTTGGCCGCCCCATCAGTACATCATCATGTCCGCCCTCGAGGCGTTGCCGTCCAACCTTACAACAAACGCTCTCCCTACACCTGGCTCGGGACAGTCGACGTACGATCTCGTCCCTGCCGGTCAGCTCAATTTCACCGAGGCCCAGCTCCCCGGGCAACCGTACCACAACAATCAAGCAGTAAACTTTACCGCAACAGGACCCGGTGCCGATGTCAATGGTTTGAACGGAACTGTCGTCAACGGCGGAAACGCCACAGCTGGCGAAGGCTGGGCGGCTACCCTCAAGCGTGAGATGGCAAACAGGTATGTTACGAGCGTTTTGTGCAGCTGGTGAGCATCCTTTGTCTTCTTTTTGCTCGCCGGTTCGTCATGTCGACCGTAGGCACGCTACTGGAGGGTCTATTGCGGGTATGCTGCCCCAACTGCCTGCGGCACAGCTCAACCTTAGTAACAGCATCGGCAACACCGGCAATGTATGTCGTCCGTTCTGTGCTACCATGTATCTGCTAGATCTAATCTGTCGTCCGATTCAAGATTTTCGAGAAATTTTCCAATTTGAACGTCGACTCCTCAGGCTCCGGTGGTGAATACACCGTCCAAGTAGGTTTCGGCTGGACGAACGGTGTCCTGCTGTGGGCTACGGCCAACTACGGTCAATCACTTGTCGCGCCTCAGTGTCCCCCACTTGTCGCTGCCGCGAGTAGCTCGAGCGGTGCTGGAGGATTGAGGGTATCATTGCCCTCCGTGGTAGGGACGGTCGTTGCTGCGTCTATGTCGCTCCTCGTGTCGTCCTTGTTATGATAAGAATGTCGGTGGAATAGGTGGTATCTAAAACCTGAGCGCGGGAGCAAAGGAATACATATGCACTGTAGGTAGGGTCTTGCCACAAGCAAGCATAATCTAATCTAAATTGCTCTCGGAGCTGGCAGTGCTACTCAAGGGCCGCGTGACCCGGATAGCACGTGCCTGGAAGACGATCGGTCCTCCGAGATGAAGCTCCCCGCGCTAGGGTACGGGCGAAAACTCAACAGCGTATTAATAACAGTCAAGTTAATAACCCGGTCACGTGACCCGAAATCTGCTCACGTGTTCCCAATTTGTCGGTACACATCAAGACCTTTCTCTTCCACCTCCTCGTACTATGTTGCTCAGTCCCGCCAGCAGAGACCCCGAAGAAGGCAGGACGAGCATCCGTACCCTCACAAGCCTCCTTCATCGATTCAACGTGCAGAAATCATCCTCCAAGAGCCCCAAAGACATTCCTCGTCTGCTACGTCACTTCACCAGCTGACATGTGGCGAAAGCGGTGACGAGCAAGCGAAAAAAGTCATCACCGTCACCAGTGCCATCGATGCCGCCAACCGTGTCGAATTACAGCCAAAGTTACCGAACCACCCCGACGGACCTTTTCCTCAGCTAACATTTGCATGACACGGCCACATCTCGAATGAAAATCGGTTGCGACCACCTGCGGAAAGATACGAGTATCATGGCTGGCGGCGAGATGATTGCACGGTGTGGAAAACCGCATGGTGTACGGTCATCACCTTCACACCCACGAAACGGCTCTTCATGACAGTGCTTGACGGGCATTGACAGTGAGAAGAGTAGAGTCAACGTTACCAATGGTACCATCGGTTTGGCGTGCCCGGGGATCGCTTCCCGGTGGCGGCGGATTTCAGACAACGACAACGGTGTGCGTCAGCGACTCGGCGTGATCGGCAAGAAAAATGGACGCACGGGGAAGAGGACGGGAGGGAGGTGTTCTCTGTGAAACGCTTTATGTGTCACTCACAATCCACTGTCAGTGTCACGGTTGTGGACTCCAATGTGGTACGTTTTCTTGAATCTTGATCGCGTAGTGCAAGCATCTGAAACGAACCCGAATTCACAAGGCGGAAAATCGGTTTTTTTTCCTCTCTAGAGATTAGAGAACGGGCACCCTGGAAACTGAATCTTACTCAGCATACCACCGGACGCAGATGTACTTCCCCGCCATGACCCATTTGCCGTCCTGGCTGTAAAGGTGTTTGGTGCGAAATCAGCTAACGCAATGTAAACACCATGATTGGTATGCTGGATGGAAGCTCGACGTATGCATCGACGATGAAGAGTTTCAATACCCTTGGCTGATATCGACACAGGTAAGGGGACTTTCGCAGAGCCGACCGCTCCATGGTTAGTGTCGTACCTGCGGCCGTAGAAACGCTCACTGTAAAAGGTCAGCACCACTGACGAGTCACGGTGTATGAGAAAAGGATATAGGCATACAGGCAGCCACGTCCGTCGATGAATTCGGACTCGATGTTAAGGCGTAGAGGCCCATGTCGTTGACGACGAGGTAGATTACATACTTGGGAGCGCTACCATGCCAGCGCAGGCGGACTTTGGAGCACCAGAGAAAGCGTACCCTGGTAGAACGACTCTCTGGTCCTGCAAGGGTGTGCAACCACATCGAGGTCCCGACCCATCTCTACTTGGATCCCGTCGCCTCCATTTGCAAACCGCCTTGTACGTGAGCGCGAACCTGCTTTCACTGAGACATCGCTTGCCCTCCGATGCACGATAGCCTTGAGCATTCTCTGAATCTCTGGTGGCGTCGGCGACGCGTCGATGAGTCTGGCCGATGGCGAGGTTCCCAGGCTAGCCGAGGGACGAGATGATGAGGGAAGCGGCGCGAGGGAGCTGAGATCCGCGATCGGGAGTCGGATCATTCCTTGGAAAGATCAGTAAGTGGTGATGGGCCGAGGGAGGAGAGAGACGTACTCGAGTACAGAATAGATCGCTGTGCGACAAGTAACTTTCGTACCTATTGCCACAGCGTCCGTATCGCAGTGCGGGGAGAATTTCGATTTCACGCACCAAAAGTCTTCGATGTAACTGAGCGAAGACGGAAAGTTGGCATTATTTCTACACAGGGAGTGATCGGAAAGACACGCCTCGCTCGTCCTGCAGCCCATCGCTTGAGGCGTTCTTGAAGGGCAGGGCCGTCTCCCTGTGAACGGCGCGGGTAGTCGCGGCGTGTTCTTCGTCGTCTTGCAAGCCACGGTGAACGACTAGATATCGTTTGTAGGTGTCTTCGAGTGGAATGGGAAGCTTTGGGAGGGTATCCTGGTTCGCGAATGTGCAGCCGGGGGTCGGGACGTGTGGGTGGTGGGAGTCAATCGCTTATGTAACCCGTTATAAGCTTGCATCGAACTGAGGCGAGGACAAGAAAGGTACGAACCAAAGGTATGGAATGTGTTTCGGATGTTCTGGTTGTGGATTCTTAGAAAGACGGTTCACTTGCAAACATGCTGGAAATTCATTTGACATCGACATTGTGTCACAGAAGAATGCCTTGCTAATCATACAATCGTCATGTTAGTACAAGAAGTGGCTACTTCACAAGTTCGACGGGCGCCCCAGCCACTGGAGTCCCAGACCATGACCCCGTAATCCACCTAGGCCTGAGTCCTCAGTCAAGTCGTTGCTTCTTCACATTTAGCTTCGTCATTTCTCCGTCGCCTTCCACTCGGTCCCGACGGAGCTGCGAGGTCTTCCTTGCGTCGGAGTCCGAGAACGGTGGTGGTAAATACCTAACCCATTTAAGCAACGATGGCCGCTCCTTGGGATCATGCGCCATCAAGTTCCTCGCAAATCCCTTCAGGGATATGTCCTGCTTGCCGGACACACCGAGTAGGAAGAGAAGAACCAGCCCACAGGACCATCGATCTGCCTTGATCGGACTGTGCCACAACTTCTTCTTGACCTCGGGTGCCATCCAACGTTGTGTTCCACACTGGTCGTCGACTTCCTCATCCTCGTCTTTTACTCGCATCGCAACATCAAAATCGATAA
>JBBPTD010000419.1:0-27463 GCA_038093895.1 Boletus aff. mottiae
CAAAATTGCCTCACGGGTCATATACACGATGTCATAAATTACGTCGCGACGTTGGTAGAATGGCATCCACGTCGGCTGGTGTTCCATGACGGGAACGGTACGCGCTATTTTTTGAGGCCCTTGACCGTTTGGAAAAGGATGCTGTGATGAAACAGGGAGCAGGTGGACTTAGCGCGTAGCGCAGTACGAAAAACATGACATTGGAGGCCGTGTGGACCATCCAGCCATCCGGACTAGACCTACTGGGGATAAATGGATGAGTGACCTTGAACTGATGACAGTCGTGTCTATGGTGAGGCATGAACACAATGCCAAACAGCCAGAGCTAGAGATAAAAGAGCGAGTGAGCCGAGTTTCACTCCTCATCCAAATCACCCACTGTTATTACCACCAAGAACTACTCATCATGAACACCGTTCGTCCTGTTTCTTTGACTCGCGCGTCGAGCGAACTGGGAGTTGACTCGAGCATATAGATCACCTCTATCCATGTGAACCAGAGCGGCTGCCAGTGCGGCCCTGCCTGCCAATGCGGCTGCCAGAGTGGTGAATCGTACGTGTCGTTGGCATGTCTTTGACTATTGTTGATTAACTTGGCTTTTCAGGTGCATGTGTGGCGGCGAATGAAGTGAGCGTGGCTGCGTTGCAGCGGTGCACCGCAAATGTATTGTTGCACTAATATTTGAATTGTAATCTTTGTTGTTGTAATTGTTTGAAAGCATGCGCGGCTCTGAATGCGACCAACGTCATGATGTCTACCTAGCACACAGCCCAGTGTGAGCGAGTAAAAACCAATTCGTCGTTGAGCACACGGCGGTATGTCGGAGCTGGCATATCAGGCTGGCTGTTTGAATGTTGCGCGAACGACCAAAGGAGGAAGCACACCATAGGTCAGACCGACATGATGATGCAATTGCCTTGAACGTTGAACTTGCATCCAGGCCACTTGTATTAGTAGTCGACGGAGATACCCAAGACCGAAGCAGACCTGGCAGAGCTCGGCTGGACCTGCTATCATTTATCACGGAGCTCCGCTAGATAGTACCTGCCATACAAGCACTGAAAAAAATTACTGCGTTTTCTGAGCCTCGCATTCGACGTCGCGCTACACACCTACCGATCGATTCAGATGTAAGCGGTTTGGGTTGCTTCGGAGACTCCAAAAGCGAGTGATCATCCACCCACGTGACCTCGCTCCGCGCTTTCAACCCCCTGCTCTCCAGAGCCTTCCTTCATCTGAATCATCTCGATCTATCCTATTCTTCAACTGTGCACGGTCGTGACGTCACACTCGATAACAACCGGTGTCAGCCTCGGGGGCCAAGGTTGTTTGTTTTGTACAAACTTTCACTTGCGTTTAACGATCTCGTTCGATCTGTATCAGGATGCATCGTGTGCTCGAGATACAAGATATTCTTGTGAATATCTTTGGTCGCCTTTGTTATCGCACACAGCTGGCGTATTTGGCTAGAACATGTCGTGCATTCAGAGAACCAGCGCTAGATATACTATGGAAGGAGTTGCACAATCTATCTCCCAAAAGCACTGTCCCCAAACATCAAGCACTACCTTGTAAGATGTCCCAAATATTCAGCACACTTTGTGGATATCTCATTCATTTTCTCCTAGCAATATTCATTTAGCAGACCGCTTACGCAGATTGACTGGGATATCCTCCAAAGTTACACACGTCGTATCCGAAGTATAACAGACTTCGAGCATTTTGGGATCGACAAGAAATCTGTCAAAATCCTCTCTAGTCCCCCTACTACTGAACTACTCTTCCCAAATGTCTGCAATGTGATGCTCAGATACGAGAGCAGTAGATCCACGCCGCATCCGTTGCGCCTTGCATTCCCATCCCTGATTTCCCTTGACGTTAAACTCGGGAATCCACGGCTGTTCCCACTGTGGTTCCAGGATTCCCTCGCGTCGCTTCCAGACTCCTCCCCAAATGTTGAACGCTTTTCTTTCCATGTGGGGGAGTTTGACGTCGCATTCAGTGAAATGGTCTCCAGTTGGATCTGCCGGTGGCGAAACCTCCACACGGTGGATTGTCCAAATTCCTCCCTGAACATAGATGCTCTTACGCATTTGTCTCGCATACCTGCGTTGACTCAGCTCACATTCAAGGAGATCGTTACATTGCCGAATGGCATCTCACCGCTTTTGTTTTCCAACTTGAGCACCCTGGAGTTACATCCTACATTTTTCAGCCCGATCCCGCAGCTGCTATCTCGGATCCTTCTTCCTGCCATCAAAAAACTCGATCTCATTTTTGACAGCTGCCCTTCAAGGCAGGAACTCTCCTCCTTCTTGGCCGCTGTTCGGACGTCCAACGCTGATCACACCATCGAATGCCTCTCGTTGCGTGAATCGTCTTCTTCGGGTGGCATCTCTGATGAGGAGTCCCCCCTACTCTCCTTAGCAGACTTGCGACCGTGCACAGCATTCATCAATCTCCATCGTATACACATCGATATTGCATGGGACGTAGGCCTGACAGACAACGATCTTCTAGCATTGGCATCCGCATGGCCAAACTTGGAAAACCTCGCCATAAATGAAGGTGGGGGCTGGAACACCGTAGAAGACGGAATCACGCCAAACGGACTGCTACAAATTCTGCAAACATGCCCGTCTCTCTCTTTGGTTGCCATTGCCATGGACACACGAGGCTATACTGAATTGCCTCCTGCGAGTCTCGGATTCACTTTGCCATCCCACTTTTCCATCGACGTCCTCGACTCAGTGATTGAAGAAGAATCTGTCCCAGCCGTCGCTGCTTTCTTTACTGCTATGAACCCTTCCCCCGACGTTTCCTTCAATGCTTGGTCTGGCATTGATATGATAAAACCACCGGATTGGGAGGTATACCGAGACCGTTGGCATGAGATATGCAGACGGTCAAATATGACACTCGTCTTTCTTGATTGACGTCTGGGTATGTACCAATTTGCGTCTATCTACCGCTCGTCTAAGAGTGCAATCTAGTCACCAAACTCTATTCGTATTCCACCTTCAATTCGTGATACGTTCAGGAGCGTCCTAGATTGGCAGCGAGACAAACACAAGTGTCTAAAGGTACAAATGGACACAAACAAGAGCCTCTGGCTGTTAACTTCGAGAGCATAACCCACGCACAATTGATGGCATGTATTCTCATAGGCGGTTCGAATTAGACACTTGGGAGCATTAATCCCACACGATATGATCAATCGCCGTGGACTGTTTCATTGTGTGCACTCCGTGTACTCACGCTCATGGCCCACTCAACGTCCATGTCCAGGACGAGCCCTAACCAAAATGCTCTCTACGAGCCCGATGAGTCGACGCGACTTCTGCCGGATGCAGAGCACGGAGCCATTACAGAGGTATCTCAAGCCAGGGGCTCGACACCCCTCCCAACGGCACAACTTGGCGCCCTCGTCGCCGTTCGCATCGTTGATCCCATCGCTTATACCCAAATCTTTCCGTACATCAACCAACTCTTAGTTGATCTGCGTATCGCCGCACCAGAGCGAGTTGGGTTTTATAGCGGCTTCGTCGTGAGTATGATTCCCGCAGGTGCGCGTGCAGGTTGTGCTGACGAGGACAACGCCGTTACTCCGAACCTTTTAGGAGAGCGTGTATTCGCTCGCGCAGATGTTTTCGGTGTACCAGTGGGGTAGGTTGTCGGGTGGGTGGTTTAGTTCTTTTCGTTTCTGGAATCTGACATGATTCATCGTTCGAAAAGACGTCGTCGGTCGGCGTCCCGTTGTCATTTCCTGTCTCGTCGGCATCGCAATTTCGACCATTGCGTTTGGTTTGTCGACATCGCTGGTCACGATCCTTGCATCACGGTTTCTTGGTCGGCCTTTCTGTTTCTCAGTCAATCTCATGTAGGTTGTATTCATGAATTTCCAGGTGGATTAATGGCGGGAAGCATCGCTGTTCACCACTCGATCTTGGTCGAAATCACCGATAGCAGCAACCAAAACATCGCTGTGCCAATATATAGTCTCGCGTGGTCAACAGGCACCGTTGTGGGGTAGGTCTTTTTTGTTTTCGTCTCCTAACTAAAAGTTGACTCCCCCCGATGTATTGTAGTCCGCTCATTGGTGGGACTTTTGCGAACGCGGCAACACGATACCCAATATATTTTTCATGGCCTCACTTTGTGGATTATCCCCATCTCCTACCTTGTATCATCAGCGCTCTGTGTGCTCTCTTGGGTATTGTATTGGCTTATTTTTTGATAGAAGAGGTCTGTTCGAGAGAAGGGTGTAGACTTGTCACGCAATGCTGACTTCTTTACTCTGGCTCCAACAGACACTTCCAAGTGAACGAAAGGGTGCTGCGGACAGCGCTCCCGACAGCACGCCGCGTTCCGCATCAGACACAGATGCGAGTTCAGGATCTGTGGGTATGAAAACACTTCTCGCGATACCTGCCCTACGGGCATTGACGGTCTCCGGACTCGTGCTGAGCTTCCTGAGCTCCGCGTTCGATGTCGTCTTTACCCTCTTTTGCTACACGCCTGTCGACGCGGGTGGTTTGGGACTTCAAGTGAGTATTCCCGTGCATCGCAGCATTGCGAGTCCGGGTTGTTCGTGACTTGCATTCTCAACGGTTTGCTCTGAGTGGATCGTGTTCAGTCTTTGCCTGCTACTTTCTTGTCCTGACGCTCTTGATAGCCTTCTACCATTGGAAAATTCCTTGCATCTTCTGGTACATTTGCCGTCCTCCTGCGGCTCGTTGCGATGCCCTACATCCTTCGCCGATTCGACTATGCTACAACATACAGCACATGTATGTACCTCTGGCCCATCGCCTTCGCATTCCTCCCGCTGTTCAATATGCTCGCACTTGCTCGTCCTCCTGCACAGTCAGAATTGTTCCACATGACTGGAGACAGGATTGACACTGTGGCAACGACCGAGACTGGGATCTGGATTGGCCTCGCGCTCGTGCTTGCCTTGTCCAGAGTTGCAGCGATTCCGTTCAGCGTCACGATGCTCCTCATCAAACGACACGCTCCTACTCACTCCTCGCCCTCTTCCGTTGAGATCACTGGCACTGGCTCCGGTTTCCGTTCCATGTCCGCACTAGGCACACCTGGTAGTAAAACTGGGGCCACGACTGCTAGTGCAAGGGGAACGGGATCGGCCCTCGGGCGAAGCAACGGCCTCGTCCAATTCGCCATGTGTCTCGGACGTTCGATCGGTCCCGTCGTCGTCAGTACGCTCTTTACCGCGCTGAATGGGTCAACGCGGGCGAGGCAATGGGGCATCACGTGGGTGTGGTCAGTCATCATGGTGTGTGTTGCTGTGGTGGGGGCGAGGCTGGCCAAGGGGATTTGATGAGTGTGGCCATGGTGCGTGTGCGTAGACGTCTCGGCCTTTGGGGGCCTTGTTGGCAGGAGCAGACCCTTTGTACTAGTAGACCGGGAGTCTTGTGATGAATCTAGGAAATGACTTGTTTCGCTTGGTACTTTGGCTGTCGCCCTGCAGGACCATGTGTTTCTAGATGACTCTTGCAACTCGTTTCTTGAGATACCTACGCCCTAGTGAGGAGTGGCACGGATGCGTCAGACAAGTTGTACGCCGAGGAATTGTAACATTCAGGTCTTGTTCTTGGTCACGTGTGCTCAGATTGGTCTATCCAACCCGCCGCCCATACCTCAGGCGAATTACATGTGGCCTTGTGAAGCGAGCACGATGCAGCAGCGTGTCGGGTACATCTTATCCCACTCACTTGCACGCCAGCCTGGAAAACCAGCGAATGGCACATCATTCGGCGTCTCTCTCCATCCGGACCATCCCCAATGCAGGTCTCAACCGCATCGACGACGGTGACGACATCGACGCGACAAACGAGTCGACACGTCTCTTACCCGGCAGCGACGAGGAAGTCGCCAGAACCCAAACACCGACGCCCCTTCCAAAAGCCCAACTTGGTGCCCTCTTCGCAGTGCGAATTGTTGACCCCATCGCCTACCAGCAGATATTTCCCTATATCAATCAGCTCCTAGCTGATCTGCGCGTCGCCGAACCAGAGCATGTCGGTTTTTATAGTGGATTGGTGGTGCGTATGGAGTTGTTTGGATGGGCGGCTGTTCTCCTGACATTTGACAAACGACTCATAGGAGAGCGCCTACTCACTCGCGCAAGTATTTTCTGTGTATCAGTGGGGAAGGATATCAGGTTAGTAGTGACACTCGGAGTTCTTGCATCTCAAAAGCCGATGATTTACTGATGAAGATGTCGTTGGCCGACGTCCGGTCGTATTTACCGGTCTCGTTGGCATCGCGGTGACGACCATCGCGTTTGGGTTATCGACGTCATTCACTGGCATTGTCGCATCCAGATTTTTCGGTCGGTTTTCCACTCGCTCATTCAATGTCAAGTTCACGTTCAGACAACGACTTCAGGTGGATTAGTGGCAGGAAATGTGGCTGTTATCCATTCGATCCTCGCCGAGATTACAGACGACACCAATCAGGACCTCGCAGTGCCAATATACAGTCTCGCATGGCCAGTAGGCACCGTCGTCGGGTTCGTCTCTCTTTCTTTCGTTTTTGAATCCGATTAGGCTTATAATGATGTAGGCCGCTCATTGGGGGGACGTTGGCAAACGCTGCGGTACGATACCCGCAATATTTCTCCTGGAGTGTCTTTGTAGAACATCCATATCTTCCTCCTTGCACCGTCAGCGCCGCCTGTGCGCTCATTGGAGCGGGTTTAGGGTACTCATTCATCGAAGAGGTATGGGTTCAACAAAAAACTGCATGCGTATGGAGAGCGGAGATACTAATGATTTATCTTTGGTATCTCCAGACACTTCCGAGTAAACGGAAAGATCCCCACGCTGGCACGCATGCCCCACTCGCCTCAGGGACACACGCAGATACACATTCTGATGAGGTAAAACCCGCGAGTGTGATGGAGCTCCTCTCGATACCTGCCATACGAGCGCTGACGATCTCTGGATTTGCATTGACTTTCCTGAGTCTTGCATTCGACGTCGTGTTTACGCTCTTCTGTTATACACCTATCGATGCAGGCGGTTTGGGGCTCGAGGTGAGTTGTCGAGTACAAACCGATTGAGTCCGCACAGAATCTTCCAACAGCCGTCGACGATTGGAAATGTGCTTGCATTCGCAGGAATGCTCGCCGTCCTCCTCCGGTTCTTTGCCATGCCGTACATCTTGCGACGCTTCGACTACGCCAAGACGTACAATGCGTGCATGTGCATCTGGCCCGTTGCCTTTGGCTTCCTGCCATTCCTCAACATTCTCGCCCGCGCCAATCCACCCTCCACCCCCAACTCCCTGTCCGTATCCACGACATCGGTATTCATCTGGACAGGACTTCTCACCCTCCTGGCTCTCTCCAAAATCGGAGCCATTCCACACAGCCTGAGCATGCTGCTCATCAAAAGGCACGCTCCATCACCCTCGTCGCTCGGTCGGAGCAACGGACTCGTGCAGTTTTCCATGTGCGTTGGGCGTGCAATCGGGCCTGTCGCAGTGAGTACGCTGTTTACAGGAATTAATGGGATGGACTGGGTGAGGCAGTGGGGGGTAGGGTGGGTGTGGGCTGTCGGGATGGTAGTTGGAGCCCTTGCTGGGGCAAGGGTGACCAGGGGAATCGGGTCTGGAACAAGAAGTTGACGGAGGGGATGGTACCAGGTAGTGATGTTCCGCACACTGGCAGCGCCACGTGATGTACCGTGTAACATGCCAATATTGTTGTTTCAAAAGTAACATCACTGATAGAGTAGAAGGAACCAATCAACTGGGGGATACGTTTCGGTAGCCTTGATGCATCACCGACGAAGTAGACGAAGACAATGAACGGCAGCACATGCTTTGATGAGCTAGATGCATCAATTATCGAATTCTCATCGCGGACGCGACCAAAGTTTGCTCCGACGATCACTGTCGACCGCCAATATGACACGGGGGTGGGTGGTTTTCATTTGAGCGTGCCAGTGTCGGGCAAGCGCGTTATTTAATTGACACCCATCACCAGTGCCCTACGATGCTGGATCTCTGCCAACGTACCTGGGTAAGTTCCCGCCTGATACGCGACCCAAGAACAGATGATCGTGAACAACGTTTGGGTTTTGCAGTGAACCCGATAATGTCCTCGCTGTCACCGACACAGTACCTCCGGTCTCAGGCCAATAAACCTGAGTATTCGTGTGACAAGTCGTTGGGGAAATTAATAAATGGTCTTCTTACGCTGCATTGGGTGCAAGACAATACTGAAGCTTTTTGGCGGAGACGTAGGTTTCCGCATTTATGTATGAGTACTCAATCACTGAATTAGCCAGCAAATGATCTGATCTTCGCAAAATACGTCAGTCATGCATCAAACTCATCGACCACGCTCTCCAATGCGGATGTCACACGCATCCAGGACATACCTGCTGGAAGCCTTGCATTAGCATCTTACGACCTTAGGATTTCCTGGGACATCGTCGTCGACTCGGACGGGGACTACGTTCTTGATGACATCGCAAGCAGTATCCGAGATGGCGTGTACGCCCGCATTCCGAGTCCCGACTCTCTGGTCAGCCACCGGGTGCGACTACCCAGTACACTTTCTCCCACCGAATCGCCAGCGGCATCTTGTGTCCTTGCTACACTCGAATCTTTGAAACACGACCAACCCAGGAAACGTGTATCATATGCCGTCTTCGCCACCGGCCTTGATTCACCCTTGACTCCGAATCCAGCCATGTGTCGCGGTCGGGTATGTCATGCAGATGCAGCTTTACTGGACATTTGGAACGGCTGACCCTAAGACGGACGGGCTATATCAGCCATTGAGCGCGCAACAGGTTGAGGTGACGCGAGAGGATGAAGCGGTTCACGGAGATGGCGTGGTCGCGGAGTCCAAATTACGAGGGAGCGGAAGTAGTGTGGGAGGGGTATGGAGGGGGGGAACAAGGTGGTGGTGAATGTGACGGAGAGGGTGAGGCATGGGTATCGTGTGGTACAGCCTGAGTGTGCTTTCATTGTGAACTTCGAACTGGGTATATGGAGATGGGATGTACTAGTTGGAAAGAACCCAATACAGCCAATACGGTCCAGGCACTGGAAAGGGGTACAAGTCCAATGATCGGTTGCCCCACCGAAGGCTCAGAGGGTGTAACATCATCGATCAAAGAGACCCGCGCTGGATGTGATACTCTTGTACCAAGGATTCAACACGCGACGGCGATGACCTTGAACATATGGCACTACCTACGACGTGAGTTTGGTGGTCCATTCACCCAAGCAGCATGCCAGTGGTGAATCCAATGTTATCTCCATCGAGTTGGACTAAATATATACTAGAAAAATGTATATATGTAGACAGATTTTTAGCTTCCCAATTCCTCTGGCGCCTCTGACAGGCCACAACTATGGCAAAGGACGCTTCTTCTTTCTAGGGCAGCCCAAATAAGTTTCACGAATGTGCCTGACGAAATACTTGCGCTTCAACCATTTGAAACATCCCTCCCATAGGCAGCAAATTAGGATATCCTCGTTCAATCTATTGATAGCATGGAATTTCCGGAAATGTGCGGGAACACTCTCCGACGTGATCTGAACATTGCAAGTCCCGGAGGTACCCATGCCAATCCACTGACAACGTGCCGTCGCCGAGATCGGGTGGGGGAGTATATGGGCATGTGCTTCGGCCGTTTGCGTTGCCTATTCGCCTACCATAAGTATACAGAATGCTCGAGGGAACTAGTAGACCAACCATTTTGGCTTCATTGATATTAGCAATTCCATACAATGCATCCATTTCACGCTGAAGTTCAATTTCGAATGTGGGCCACGAGGCGACCATGTCGGGAAGTAGTGCAGGGTACCGGTGCATATAGGCATCAGCTGAGTGTGCATATGCAAAGTTATGTACACTATGGACTTCCACCGCAGGTGCGACGTCAATCTACGGGTGATATAACTTCCAGTTGACAAGATAACACAGAGATGATATTGTAGAACATACAGGTAGAGCAACTGACGTGCAATCAATAGCTCCGTACAATATCTCCATTTGACGGCGAAGTTCTCGTTGGTATGGGGACATGGGCTCCGAGGTGACCGTGTTCGCAAGGGGTGTCGCACACCAGTCCATAGTATATGCGTTGACTGGCGATGCTTCCGCAGAGTGTCCTGTACCAGGGTTATATTCTTCCATGCTAGCTGTAGGCGTCCACTCTCGACGATCACGGGATATAGCGTTAACCAAGTCTTTGACCTGATGCGTGGCAAGTGCGAACGTGGCAAGGCGGACGGGATGGAAATGTGTCAGACACGTACGATATGGGTCTGAAGGACATATCTTTATACGACAAAGAACAGAGTGCTTTGTCAATGGTGTAAGAGGTCGCGGAGAATCATGCCTGACCATACTATGGGGGTGTACATCCCACTTTTGCACAGCCATCCACGCTGGTATTGCACTTGCTGTATTTTGTGATGTTCTAGATGAAGCTCAAAGTCATATCTTTTCGAACTTGGAACTCCGCTGGTCTCCGCGCTGTCTATCTAATACTTTTTAAACCATGTCGACCGCTCTGACGATGATGCCGACGCACTGAAACCTCAAGAAGCATGGACGACAACAGATCATGATGGCAAGAAATAAATTCAAAATGGTAACGCCATATGTATCCTCGACTTGACCTTGTGTTGAACGAAAGATGCGGTATACAGGAGTTCATACTTATCGCAATGATTGCTGCCAGAACGGGGTAATGGTAATGGTGATGCAATTTTACCAGTGAGTATTAGCAGATTCATACGTGGCAGTCTGCGAAGCTACCCTTAAGCGCACGAGCACTCGCCAGCTTTTGGATACAGTACTTTTCCCCACTCGCGAGTCGCGACCCTGCGAAGACCAATCTGCCCAACACGTCACTATCCTAGCTCCCGCGTACTCCTAATGCCCTCGGAAATTCAATCTAGTCGTGGTCACCGCGGGAAAGTGTTTCAAGGTATAACCCATGCCCGGGCCCTGAGAGACCCGAACTAGTAGACGCTCGCCGACACACATGTACTTGCGTCGAGGACCAGTTTATTTATTTCGTACTACAGGCACTCAACTCTCAAGCTCACGACTAACTCGACGTCCATGGCTGAAGCGAACCCCAACCATGTTACACTCAAAGACCAGACGAGTTGATTCTTCATCTCGACGCCTTGATTCAAGGCTGATTATTTTGCCAATATGTGGTACGGTTCGTAGCTCACCTCGTAGCCTCCAATTGAACGTCCTTGTGACACGTTGATCAGGATCGTGAATCCTCGACCCGTACTGGATAGATAATTGGACCCCTATACGGGGGATATTGTCAGCAAGCGCGCAGCCAAAACGAGTCGTGTATGTACTATCGATTGTCTAATTACATGATGCTCAATGTGTATCTCCGGTGAGGTACATCGATGTCCTTTTCTACATCAAGGAGAACCCGATCTGCTCTCGAGTTCAGGACAGGCTGTGCTGCAATCCTGAGAGTCTTGGGATGAAACCATGCTTTTTGGTCCATGGATGGAAAGGCTTAAGCGATATCTGTACACATGATGACTCACTGGCACAGCAAGCTTCGGCTAACATGCAGCATGGTCCGCGGGCCTATCTGTGTACGCAAGCCTTTTGGTCTGATGTTGTGGGCCTGACACGCCAGTCAGTACTCAATAGCACTCATCGAACCGTTACATACACTTGAGGTACTAGAAGTCATGACGGGAAGTAGGAAGAACGTCTACCGTTAAACCGTTGACAGCAAAGTGCGGAGATTAATAGAATGGAAGCAAATGGTAACGGGGGGTTGTCCCAGACAGCCGGACTCGACCTACCCACCAGGGTCATAATATGATGTGCCCGCCACGCATCTGATGTATGTAGATTATCAGATATCAAAGAAACAATGCCAAACAGAAGCCTACCTGAGCATAGATAAGAGGAACGCTGAGCCAAGTGCACCCATCAAAGCACCCCCATCATCGAAGCCACCATCATCAAGAGCTACATCATGAACACCGTGCGTACTTCTCCTGATTCACGTTTGGCCTTCAGGGATTGACTGATTGAGCGTACAGATCATGTCTATCCCTGTCAACCAGACCGGTTGCGGCAGCGCAGAATGCGCATGCGCTGAAGCGACGTGCGTGTTGTCAGGAAAATCCTCGACGCTTTGATTGACCCTTCGTTCTCTGCAGGTGCGGATGTAAAACTGGTCAATGCAAAACCGGAGAGTGCAAGTGCTGAACGTTGCGGTATTACGGCGAAGTGTGTTACCAGTGCCATGCACTGACTCTGAGTCGAGGTGTACTGTTATTGTTGTACTATGTGCGAGCGTTCGAGTTAGCTGCAAATGCAATGGGTGAGCATTTGTCAGAACCCGTGATCAGTGTTGTCGCCGTGCCATTCAGCTGGGCTGTCATAGTATACTTGCATAGGTAGCACACAATGCATCGTACTCGACGACAAAACACTCTTTAGTGACTCACAACGACTATTTGTTTCCGCGAGTTATGTGGCTTGGTCTGAAGGATAAGTGCTCTGAATCTAGGCAAGCCAACAACACTGGCGAATGCCCCATACCAATGGCGAGGGCATGGAAAAGCCATGATTCATTAACGTCTGGCTGCTGAGTGTAATCAGAGACTACCATGACATATGCATACATCAGATAAGGCGAGAACAAGTGTCAGATGGACGCGAATTGGTAGCAGAACAGTGGCGAAATTGACTCACTGTGTTACCGGTTACCGGCTACCAACCAGCCAATCATACCGTGTGACATATGCTGGGAACGCCATCATGCGTTTGCAGCCTGCCACTGGCACTTTGATCAAGCTTGAGAACCCCGGATGTTTTCGAGGTCGATGGCATCAATCTGTTGGCGCTGAAGCAATCGCATAAGACACAACGTTTCAGATCTCAGTCTGTTTGACTGGCTGTTGTGGTGGCAAATGACACGCAAAAAATGAATTTTACAAAAAAGGAAGGAGTTTCCCCGGTGAGTTATCCCACGATTTACATGTTTCTCCCCAGGTCATGTAAGTAAGCAAGGTAATACTTTAGCGAATGGCATAAGTCTCAATCTTTTACTGAATGGCACATCCAACGTCCCACTCTCTACCCAAGGCAAATTCCAACTACACCAACGGCCGTGACAATATCGGCACGGTAGATGAGTCGACGCGCCTCTTACCCAGTAGCGACGAGGAAGCCGGAAGGCAAAGACCGACTCGGACGCCTCTTCCAAAAGCACAACTCAGTGCACTCTTCGCAGTGCGCATCGTCGACCCCATCGCCTACCAGCAGATATTTCCCTATGTCAACCAACTCCTAGTTGATCTGCGCATCGCCGAACCAGAACGGGTCGGGTTTTATAGTGGATTGGTTGTACGTACGGATTCCTTGGATGCGGGGCTGTTTTTCCTGACGCCTGCGTCATAATGGACCGATGATAGGAGAGCATTTACTCGCTCGCACAAGTCTTTTCGATGTACCAGTTGGGAAAGATATCAGGTTGGTAGATGCTCTCGGAGCTGTTTGCATCACAGACGCTGACGATATGCTGGTGGAGATGTCGTCGGCCGACGTCCTGTCGTATTTACTGGTCTCCTTGGCATCGCGGTGACGACGATCACGTTTGGGTTGTCTAAATCTTTCATTGGCATCGTTGCATCCAGATTTTTCGGTCCGTTTTCCATTCTTCTATTGTCCATTGTCATGTTCAGAAAAAAATACGATGGTGACTCTAGGCGGATTAGTCGCGGCAAACGAGGCTGTCATTCACTCAACCCTCGCCGAGATCACAGATGACACCAACCAAGACCTCGCGGTCTCAATCTACTTCCTCGCATGGCCAATAGGTACCATCATCGGGTTCGCTTCTCATTCTTTCGTTTTCGGGTGTGATTTTACCAGATCGGCGGCATATTTCGCAGACCACTCATTGGCGGGACGTTAGCGAACGCTGCGACACGATACCCGCGGTATTTCTCCTGGAGTGTCTTTGTGGAACATCCCTACCTTCCTCCTTGTATCGTCAGCGCTGCCTGCGCGCTTGGTGGAGCAGGATTGGGGTATGCGTTCATCGAAGAGGTATGAGTTCCAAAACGGTCAAAGTACACTGAATACTTGTCTTCGGCACCCGCAGACACTTTCGAGCAAAAGAAAGGGTGTTCATGCAGATACGCACGCTTCATCTAGCTCAGGATCGCAGACGGAAGCAGATTCAGATGAAGCTAAGCCTGCCAGCATGATCGAACTTCTGTCGATACCTGCAATACGAGCGCTGACCATCTCTGGATTTACACTGTGTTTCCTGAGTCTCGCATTCGACGTCGTATTCACGCTCTTTTGCTACACGCCTGTTGATGCCGGCGGCTTGGCACTCGATGTAAGTCATTGAGACCATTGAGTCAGTCCAGAACCTCATGTCCTTTCCCATCAGCCCTCGACGATCGGAAGCGCCCTCTCGTCCGCAGGCACTGTCGCGGTCCTCCTCCGCTTCTTTGCCATGCCGTACATCCTGCGACATTTCGACTACGCCAAGACCTACAGCGCATGCATGTACATTTGGGCTGTTGCATTCGGTTTCCTTCCATTTCTCAACGTCCTTGCCCGCGCCTATACGCCATCTAGCTCCAACTCTATATTCGTAACTGCGTCATCCGCATTCATCTGGCCAGGCCTTCTCACGCTCCTTTCCCTCTCCAAAATCGCGGCCATTCCACAGACTCTAAGCATGCTCCTCGTCAAACGGCACGCTCCCTCACCCTCGTCGCTCGGCCAGAGCAATGGGCTCGTGCAGTTTGCCATGTGTGCTGGGCGTGCGGCCGCGCCGGTCGTCGTGAATACGCTGTTTACAGGCGTTAACGGGATGGAGTGGATACGACGACGGGAAGTAGGATGGGTGTGGGCAGTGGCGATGGTAGTGGTGGCCCTTGCAGGAGCGAGGGTGGCCAAGGGGATCACGTCTGGAACAAGGATTGGGTAGAAGAGGTGGCGTTACCTTCTTCCATACACTGAATGTGTACAGTCATGGACCGGCACTTTATACACCACCGGCACTTTATACAAAGAACAATAACATGCAAAATTCGGCCTCGATTGGTGCAACATCTCAAGTGGCATAGAGATATAACCCATTCACATCATGTCCGGTAGTTCTTGCAGCTTTTATGCTGTCCCATAATCATATGATCTCAGTTTTCTGCTCAAAATTACAGTAAACTATGGAATAATACTCAATGAGGTTAGGTAGACAAGCAAAAAAGCTAATGAACAAGGGACTGGATGTTAATACAAATGGTGGGTTCACTCCGAGTGCTTATCAAAATTCAGTGGTTGTGCCAGTGCGATGCCGGGCAAGCACAAGTCCAAATGCCTACTATCAGTGTTATCAGTACGCGTGATATGCCATAAAAAGAAATTGCTGACCAAGATGCGCGTCGACTTGCCAAGTTCGAGAAACAGCGAGTGGGGCAAAACCAAAGTGCGGAAAGCTGGAGGGAGCTCCCCCGAAATCTTGGGTGAAAAGCACTAGTGGTATCGAAGGTGAAGGTGGGAATGAGCACAACAACGATGAGGGCATGGGGTCTGATGGTGGGAGCGAGGAAGAGTGCAACGGGCGGCGATAATGATCAGAAATTATCGCTTAGATCCACTGCTGGCACAGTACTGATATCCCAAATTTGGTCTGTTCAAAGTGCCGGTGGACAACAATAAACCGCCTTTTCTTGTTGTTGGTTTTGCTCTTCGTTTCTCAACATTCCATACATCATAGACCTTATAATCTAGTTGTACATATACTATACCATAAATCATACATCATATACTACTGATCTAAAATCTGGATGATGTTGAGTTTCCCACATGACTTCTAAATAAGGTGTATAAAGTGCCAGTCCATGACTGTACTGGAATTTCTCAATGCCTTGAGTCAGCAGTGAGCTCTTCACGATCTAAGCGACATTGAATAGTACATGCTTGTGTGACATGTACTTCATCAGTAAAATCATTGCTGCCTTATCTGGCCTTATCCGGGCTTTTTCAGCATTTGTAGGCACTTTTTTGGCTCGTGACAAAAGCCCTGCACAAGTTGCTCAAGGCAACTCGTTTTCTTGGATCCAACTTGTATGTCGCTTGAGATGTAATTTTTGCACTCAGATTGGGCTGTCTCAATGGGTGAAATTGGAAAAAGTGGCTTGATTGCGACATGCCATCCATTATAAAAATCAGGATAGGTACAAAAAAGGGCAACAATTAAGAGCATCAGAAATATAAAAAAGCAAAAAAAGGGTTCAACAAAAGCTCAGTCATGGTAGGGGAATCTGGACTTGTCGGCCATATGAGATTAAATCTAGAGATTCATCAGTGAGCTCCATATGGACCAGTACTAAAGAAATACCAGAGTAAAGCATGCAGATCAGCAGTATCAGTGGAGTCGAAGGAGCTTGCATTGGTGGGGCCATGGTCAAGCAATGCGTATGCAGAGGTAATGATGTCGGCAGTATTTTCTGGACCCTTCTTTGTGACTGAGATGGTGTACAACTGTGTTTCGCTGCCCCAGTTACCCATAGAAAACATAGACATGCCTTTACTTATATTTCCAGTCGCTTTATTGAATGTCTTTGGCAGCGTGATCTTGCCCTTCTTTTCTGCCATTTCCTTCACAGCATCCTGTACATCTATGACACCATCACAAACAAGGGTGAATGCACGCTCGAGCTTTGATAACAATGTAGTTAGTATGTTGAGTCAAGTGGTGCAAGAAAATGAAAATCTTACCGCTGCAGCTGCAAGGGCAATAACACACTCCATACTATAGCCTTTCTTCAACTCTGCAGTCCCTAAAGATGGGATGTCGACAGCACCAGTGATTTTGCTCAGATGAGCAGTTCCAACGAGTTTGAGGATGAAGTCCAAATGGAAGTTGCGTGCAGGATTTGGATTGTCACAGTCTTCATGCATGAATGGAAAGTGGGGTGGAGAAATCAAGTACTCAGCAATTTCGTGGATCATTCCATTGGAACTCTCCAACTCTGCATTATCCTTGACGATTTCCTAGAAGAAGTGAATGACCATAACAGGGGCAGTAGATCTGAATCCACTGTGCCACTCAAGTAAGCACTGCCATACCTATCCATATTTCAGCAAAGGGCAACAAGAGAGAGAGAGACGACTTGAAGGAAAGCATGGCAATAACATACCACACCAAATACCGCACTGTTGGTTGTTACCTCATACTCAACATTAGGATAGACTACGGCAAATATTTTCTGGAGAGCTGTTGCCAGGGTCTCATCGGGAATCTACCAAATGTTTGGCTGTCCCCCTGCCCAAAGAATCACCGTATCTATGAATGCATTTGACCACCTGTGATCAACAGTGATGGGAAGATCACTGTTTTTGTAATCGCTGTGAGACTTGGACTCGGTGCCTGCAGTCTTCAAAGTCTTGCTTTCAATGACATCCACAGAAGTGGCAGTACTACCAATTGTTTCAACCGGGGTGGGCTCTGTCTTGGCCTTCTTCAGCACTGGCTGACGTGGAGTAGCCTCCACATGTGTGACACTGACCAATGTCTGGTGTGATGGTGTCATCGACTGCCAGTGAGTGCAAGTGCCAGTGCATAGAGATACAAGGCTCACCAATGCTGTGGTTTGTATCTCGGGCATCATGCCAGTGTCGGTGTCAACCTGCATGTTACTTTCAATTGCTTCATTGTCTTCGGCCTGGGGCTCGTTGTCCAGGACAGCCTCCTCTGCTGGCAGCTTTCTCTTTTGCAAGCAAACATGAGGTGGATACCAGGAGGGACACTGACTAGGCAGAAACTTGCCATTGCTGTCTCTGTCATCATCCAAGGAAGCAGCATCAGGTAAATGCCTGGCCTGGGTGGGGGGGAGTTGACTACTAGTTTCGAACTCCACATTGCTTTCAGGAGTGGTAAAAACAATCTCATATGACATGGCAGTTCAGTATCTCCATAATCTGTAGCCATGTATCAAGCACACACCTGCACAATGTTGTCACTCAATTTTCCTTCTCTGTGCTTAGGATCTTTCATGCTTTGCTCCTCATAATTGCCATCCTCGGAACTGAGATCAAAGCCCCTGAATTTCGTTGTGATACCAGCATCCATCTCCGAATACTAAGTAGTAGTGGTTGCCAGCACCGAGTTCACCTTCATAAATTGGCTAGACAGAGCACTGATCCTGGACTTCTTGGTCATTGGATTTGCCACTGGGTCACCCTTTGGAAGCGTTTTCTCACAGACAACTGAGGCCCAATCCTTGATGGTGCCAGAAAGGGTTTGCTTCCTGTTGGATTCATAGTCAGTGACCAAGAGGTTAACAAACAGTAGCATAGACTCAGTAAGAAGCAACATGGTTGATTGTGACAGGGTGTGAGTCGAGTACCTACTTTAGGTATTGTGACATGTTTCCAGGTTTGTCCACGCTGCCACTGTCTGTGCTATCAGTGATTGTCTTATTGGCTTCACTGATCATTGCCTTGAGTGATGGCTTTGGTGCCCTCTTTGGCTTTGCACTTGTAGCCACTACCTGCACATCAGATGGTGTCTGATCCTTGCTTCCTATGAATATGATGAGATCTTGTTTCCTCACAGAAATACTGTTATTGACCTTGCTCTACGGCTGCTCCATTGCCCAACATCACAATGCTATTAGGGTGGGACTTTGTATGCTTTGTACCAGATGCTTTCTCTGGTACCTCCTATAATACTGTCAATGTGGTAGAACGAGCAAGTGGGTTAGCAGTGTGACTCACAGGACCAGGTGCAGCAGCATTCTGTTCCTTGGCTCGCAGTTCCATAACCATTTTTGCAATAGTGACAACATGTTCTTGCTCAGCTTGCTCAGCTGCAGCCTGCTCTGTGGCTGCATGATTGTCGTCAGCCTGCTTCTCTGCTTTTGTCCATCACTTGCCCTGTGCTGTGAGGACAATGGCTCCAGGGTGAGTTGTTGCATTCTTTGCACGTGTGCAATGAGAACTCATTGAGAGGGACTATAGTTAAAAGACTGGAGTGAGGCTGAGCAGTAGGGAGTGAAGCTGCAAGGGTTGAAATTTGGAGTCAGACGATCTTTTGTAAGTCCAATTGCCCTAAGCACAAACAAATAACTCAATACCATCTTGCTTCAGTTACTCAAGGAAATAGCATTAGTCGTCCGCTTTTAGACTTGGCACCAAAATGCCACCTCAAAGGTCGGGTCCACATACTGCAAATGTTGCTTTGCAACTTCCATGCGAGCACCCAGGATGTAACCGCTGGTTCAAGGTGCATGGTGGTTGAACTAAACACCATCTTGCAGCTCATCCAACTATTAGCCGACCAAGCAGAAATCTGTTGCCACCTCCAAACCCTCCACTATGTCCCCCACCCTCTCCTGGAACATTCCAACCTGGAAATGAGGATGAAGACAACTTTGACGAGCAACAGGACAACTCAGATGAGCAACCCGGGGAAGGAGAATTGAGAATGGGTGGGACTTTGCACAGAGTATCTCACCCTTATTTGAATGGTAATGTCGTATTATTTTCCATTCGAATAGCTACCAATATCTTTGACAACCTTGTGACGCGCAAGGGCATTCTCTTCCGCCCAATGCACAACCACCTCCACTTCATACTGCATCAGATGACGACTGGACTCCTTATGCTGACCACACCCAATTCGAAGCAGCTGACCTCCTATATCAATGTACTGAGATGAGTGCAGGACAGATTGATGCCCTCATGGATATATGGGTGGCTACTCTACTCGAGTCAGACCCTAACAACCTCCAGCGCAAGATGCCACCATTCATGAGCACAAAACACTTATATGATACCATTGACAACACCCCATTAGCTGGCACAAAATGGTCAATGTTTTCCATCAAGTATTTGGGTAATCAGCCATCACCAAACTGGCTGCCATGGATGGACCAGACATTTAATGTTTGGTTTCATGATCCCCTCGTCTGCCTTCACAACATGCTTGCAAACCCCAATTTCAAAGATTCTTTTGACTATGTGCCATACCAGGAACATTGTGTCGACAACAATGAACAACAATATCAAGACTTCATGTCTGGAGACTGGGCATGGCTCCATGCGGTAAGCTAACCTTGAGTATATGCTGTGGTACCTTACAAGCTATTACCTAGGATAAGATAGCTGAAGATCTGACAACTCACAGATCAACTTTTATTCCAGTTGTCCTGGGAAGTGACAAGATGACCATATCTGTTGTGACTGGCAACAATGAATACTACCCACTCTATATGTCAATCAGCAACATCCATAACACTGTCTGCCATGGACATCAAAATGCCGTCACTGTTATTGGATTTCTTGCCATTCCGAAAAATACATTATATATGTCAAACCCCACTTGTATTCTACTGACTTTATCTATCCAGCAACAAAGGAACATTCCTCCAATGAGGAATTTCAATTGTTCCGCCGGCAACTATTTCACAATTCATTATCCACTATCCTTTGAACCCTGAAACCAGTAATGACAACACCCAAGATTGTTCACTACAGTGATGGACACCTCCAAAAAACAATATATGGGCTTGGCCCATATATCACTGATTATGAGGAGCAGGCGCTGCTGGCTTGCATTGTTCGTGGTTGGTGTGCACAGTAAGTTTACTTTGCTGTTTGATGGGCACAGTGGACATTAGCATTGACAATGGTCACTGTAGCTGTACTGCGACACGTCGCACACTTGACTCTGACCCAGACACTCTAAACCATTGCCAACGGTTGATTGAAACATTGTTTCAGAACGCCACATTGGATCAAATGTGGCATGAATTTGGTATCATTGGCAACCTCATTGTATGTATCCATTTAAATTGTATGATGCCATTAATCAATTTTCATTTCTTCCTAGCCATTTACGAATGACTTCCCTCGTGCTGACATACATGAACTCATTGCTCCAGATTTACTCCACCAGCTGATCAAAGGGTCTTTTAAAGATCATTTGGTAGATTGGGTAGAGAAGTTCATCATACAAACATTGGGATCAAAGCGACAAGCAGAGCGAATCATGGATGACATTGACAGACGGTATGTGTTCAACTACTCTGCTTTTCTATTACTGAACATTCCGTGATAGTATTGCTGCTGTAGCACCATTCGCTGGCCTCTGTTGCTTCCCACAAGGCCAGGGGTTCAAGCAGTGGACTGGCGATGATTCCAAGGCGCTAATGAAGGTTTGTTTGTCCCACTCACAGTTTTCTTTCATCTTTCATTGAAATCCTCAAGGTTTACATTGTGGCAATTGAAGGCTATGTCCCAGACAATGTTGTGTGCACTTTCCGTGCATTTACAGAATTCTGTTATCTTGTCCATCGGAATGTCATCACTGACTCCATGCTGATTAGCATTAACAATGTGATCCAACGCTTTCACCACTACAGGGAAGTTTTTAAGAGGGTGGGCATTGTTTCAATGTTTTCACTTCCCCACCAGCATTCTATGAAACATTACCCCAAACTAATCTGACTTTTTGGTGCACCAAATGGTCTCTGTTCATCAATAACAGAGAATAAACATATTACTGCAGTGAAGAAACCATACCGCCGATTGAACAAGTACAAGGCCCTTGGTCAAATACTTGTTACTAATCAGCGGCTCGACAAGCTTTTGGCCGCATGCACCAACTTCACTAGTCACAGCATGCTCAATGGAACATGCTTATCGAGCGCCCTTAGCTTAATAGGTAAGTACAGTTTATCAGTTGCCAGTTACCTAACAGCTGATTTCATGACCACTGAAGCTCAGATGTCATCGCCTACTATGTCTGAGTCCGCAGACAATCCCAGCATCATACAGAACAGTTCAAGTCCTTCAGCAAGTGTTAGTGCTGACAACGACGATGGGGAAGCAGACCAAGGCTTACCCATGCTTGCAGCACATGTTGAGCTCTCACGTACCCGATGTATGTTCCTGTGTCTCTCATTCATGGAATTGTTTTTACTAAATGATTTTATAGAACTTAAATGTGCTAGAACTGTGTGCACACTAGCCATAGAGCTCGCCATTCCTGACCTGATGATCCTTCTCCAACACTTCCTATTCAAGTGCATGAACCATAACAATGCATGTGATATCATGACCGTCCCAGATTTTGAACTCCCTTGCTACGATGGGGCAGTATCTGTGGTCAATTCCGCATCATCCTGCTTCTATGCACCCAGCGATTTGAGTGGGGCTGGTGGGATGCATAAGGAGTATATCCGATCCTGTCCAATATGGAGGGGTGAGGGCCCATGCTATGACTGCATATTCGTCGGAACAGACCCAGATGTGGATGGGATGTATGGGTATGAAATTGCCCATGTTTTTTGTTTTTTCTCATTCATCTATAAGGGTATCACTTATCCTTGTGCAGTCATATGCTGGTATGATAAGGTTGGTGAGGAGCCTGATGAGCTCACCGGAATGTGGATTGTTCGCCCAGCCACTCTTCCCAACCATAAACCCAACTATGCCATCATCCACATTGACTCGATTTACCGTGCAGCACATCTAATACCTGTCTATGGCACCCGCCCCATTCCGCTTGAGATAAAGCCGCATCATTCATATGATGCATTCAATTCCTTCTATGTCAATAAGTATGCAGACCACCACTCATTCGAGATTGCATCTTAATTCTGCTACCAACACTTCATAAGTACCTGTTCACCTTTTTTCACCTTTGATCCCCATCATTCAACAGGCTCCAAGTCAACTTCCACCCTTCATCTTGTCATGATGAGCCTCGTGATGGTTACCTGGGCCATCGACTCTGGGATGCTGTACATTGAAGCCGCCAAAGGAGTGGGAGTCATAGAAGGCACTGCTAGGAGACACATCTGGGACATCGAAGTCAGAGGCATGATGTGGTGAGGCAGGATTGTCAAAGAGGATGGGGGAGATGGGCTGATTGTAGGCCAGATCGTGGGCCCATGTTTGATCTCAATGACTCCAATCTTTCTCAGTGGCTAACTGACTCCCATGTCCCTTGGATCCATCCTCTTCTCCCCCATCCCAATACGCAGTACACAGTCAAACCCACAATCACCTCTCCTTCCCTCTCTCATCATGGAAAAAACAAGTGGGCTCTAAGGGTTTATAATCTGAAAATAATTGGGATAAAGGTCGATATTTCTCATAATTTGCCAACTCAAAGATAGTGTATTATATGGCATTATATAGCTACCTCCCTTGTCTAATCAACACATATTTGATCAAGATGGACATTTATGTGGCTTTCATCATCAGAAGATCAACTGCAATAGAAAAGATCCCAATGACCCATGTATGCCTCTTGATCAGCAATCTGACAGCTAATGATCTGTCGACAGCATAATGTTTGGAGAGTCTATTACTTATCCCTTTGCTGACAATGCCCATTGTACGATTGAATTCTCTCCATTCCCATGTGTCAACTATGATGAGTCTCTTTGAAATTGTCACCTGAATGGTTGTTGATCTTATCGCTGAGTCATATGGTACAACTTTCCCCAGTTTGCATATCAATCTCTAGAGATGTGAGTTGCTCTGAACATGCTGCATATTTCCACTGGCATGATTTATTGGTTTTTTGGCAAGAATGATATATTGTTGGAATGGATGTGTCAGCTTAGCCCGCCATGTAGCTCTTTCACAATCAATGCTGACATTGCAGGCATTCCCAAAAGATATAATTCCTCACCTGATGGGTAATGCCTCCTCCATTTATACACGTGCTCAATCATATCATTGCCAACACATTCAGATCTGCCACAATCACACATCATGTAATTAGAAACCATTGTACCATTGATTTCTTGTACATTCACAGTAATACTACAGAATGGACTCGAATACACTGGCATGCTTCCTGGACGATCAACTACTTGTGAGAACGTGCCACTGAAAGGGCCTCTGGTTGGAGTGGACGATAATCCGAGATGTTGCGACACCTGAACACAACTCTAGTAGGGTACGATGATCATGGTATTTAGTCAAACCAAAATACCATACTTACTGGTTCCACCAGAGAAGAAGAGACTTTGTTTCCGCTGCTTTATCCGGCGAGTATGGGGTTTTGAAGTACTCAACAACATTGTAGTAGAAGGCTTCATAGTTGAAGTCCTCGTCAGTCACTGCCCATGCTGTGGCGCTCGACAATGCAAAGCGAACCTAACCATGCATCTGCAATGATGTGAGGTCTTGATATGGATTCACATACCTGAATGGTGATGTACATGATTGCTTGTGACTGAATGCTTTGCATTCGGAGAAGATCCGTGACGTGACTACGTGCACATGGACCCTTGAAGTGCACAGCACCGTCACCTCCATCATAGCAACGAGCTGAACCAGGGGAGGTGAAGATACATTTAAAGGCCTGAATGTCACTCAGTGTTGGAGATGGGGGTCCAATTGTTTAGATCAAATGAAACATACCTTCACAAGTAGATCACTTTGGAATAAACCCTTCGAGGGATCATTTGGATCACAGTCGTAGCCTTTATAGAGGAATAGTGGCCAGCTATATGCGGTGATGTGAAAGTCTGGGTGATAGTCTTGTATGGATGCACACATGCTGTCAATGAGGCCGTTAGTCTTTGAGTGTCCTTTGCTAGGCCATACTGACTTAGGATTGGCCCAGTCATAGTCGACTGGGCAGAGGAGGCATCCGGTTAAGGTGTGGTTCATCCCATGCGTTTCTTTATCACAGAACAACAACAGTGGCTCAATGTGTTCAGTGTTTGCTGTAATTCAATGAATCACTTCACTTTTCAATGTTGATGCGTTGTCTCCCCTGGCACCATCACAGCCAGCCTGTACCTGATCAAGTTGCAATATGATCCCACCGCTCAACACCATAGCATGGACTCACCTCATGGAAAGCAAACAAATCGAGGAGCCCAGCATCCAACAACTTCGCAATCGTCGGGTACCATTGAATGAGTTTCTTGAAGTCGTTGTACAATCGCTGCTGCCTGGCAGGTTATCATTAGTTATGGGCTGGGTTGCAACAAATAGGACTTACTCGGGAGTGGACTCCAACTGGACCATTGCCAACGTGCCTCCGTCCTCAGCCAGACATAGCTGCCACCGATCATGCTCAGCAATCATGTCTGATACAGGCTCGACAAGGGTGACAAGGCATTGAACTGCTTGCCCCTCCCTTCTCAAGTTATGAATTCTGAAAACGACAAATGTAGCAGTTTTCTGAGTACATGGCAATCACTCATGGCTTCTTGCTGATCTTGCTCAGCATGTGTGCATTCTCAACTTCGAGTGCACAAACACGTCTCTTGAGAGCTTGCATGTCTTGGCCATTGCTCTGAGAAGATGGTGGAGAGTCAGCTGGCAAAGGGTTCGACCCCAAGCTATGCACTGGCACAGGCAAAGGCAGTGAGGATGACGAAGAGCCTGACATTGGGTGAACTTTGGTTTTCAAACAGATCATATAAGCAGGATGCTTACAGAGAGTTAGGGACATGCCTTGGAGTTACGCATTTGTGTTTTCCAGAAGCCATCCTGAGACAATGGTAAGAGTTTTTAAAAAAAAACTAGAGATCCGTCCGGTCATCCAAAGTGGGGACGATGCAATCGGGATCACTGGTAAGTGGTGGGGTGATGCAAATGGGCTCAGGGCCTGGGGTTTTTTGTTGCCAAAGCCAGCCCTTAGATCTGACTGATCTGATTCTTGCTTGACATTGCATCATGCGTGATGATGAATTTGTGCAAAGAATAAAAATTGCACTGGACTGACAAGTGACGACAGTGTCATCATGGTGCATGCATACTTCCCTTTCTCCATGGTTCAACAGACAGCCTACAATCAATGTTGCATACCTTATCCAATGTTTGCTCAGCTGCTTGCAAGCCTTGATCAACTCCAGCCCAACTTCGGTTGGCAGGAAAAATTGTCACAGCCACTCCAGTGGCTGTTTGGCAATGGGTGGCCCCTTGATACCATCACAATAGACCGCTTCGAGTCAGTCATGCCAGAATGGCTTTGCATGGTCTTTGATATCCCCCCTGCCTGCATTCTGGGTTTCTGTGAAGAGGTCTTGTGTGCCTTGGAAATAGCAAGGGCCCAAGCAGTGAAGATGCACCGCAAGAACCCTCGGTACTGCCTCGAGTGTGGGGACCAGCTTAAGGTGTGTGGTTGTGTAGAATCATTCAATCCACTTAAACTCACGCTTGCATAGTATTCCATCAAGGAGGAGTTCTAGGTTGTTGAGGCATGGAGAAGCCTGTGGGGGAGGATACAATTTGTAACACTTATCGTGCACCATTCTGTGTATCTTGATAATCTGACAACTGTGATTGGTCTACTGTTTACATAGTACCCATGATTACACAACTCATTTTCCTGGTCCAGGGCAACAAATGACACACTTCTGGTCAGAAAAGCTCATTCTGTTTGCCGATCACAAAGTCCAGGGATGATGGGAATGTTATATTGTCCTTTGCACATTATAGCTTCCAAGTATAGAGTCTAAACATGACATCATCAGGGTACATGAACAAACAAGTGATTCTGTGTAGGCAGTGCCAGCATGAATTGGAACTCGATCTTAGCTTGGGCTTGCTACATCTACCCTGGCCTGGGAGACAACAATGCCAGCGTGAATTGGAGCTTGATCTTAGCTCTGGCTCGCTGCATCTACCCTTGGACACAATGATGCCAGCATAAAATGGAGCTTGATCTCAGCTTGGGCTCACCGCATCTACCCTGTCCTGGACACAACAAAAAAGAAAAAAACTGAATGTCTATACATACCACTGCTGAAATTGGTGTTTCAGTTGCTGAGAGAAACCGATGGGGTAACCTGTGCTGAATGGACTGAATTTGTACATGGACTGTCTGGGAGGCAAGGAGGATGTCCATGTAATCTCTGCAAAGGGTAACATCCATGATATGCAGACATGGGATGAACTTGTGCTCAATCTTAGCTTCAGCTCGCCATCTACCCTGTCATGGGGTCAAGGAAAAATAAACCCATGTAATCTCTGCAAAGGGTAACATGCAGACATGGGATGAACTTGCGCTCGATCTTAGCTTCAGCTCGCTGTCTACCCTGTCATGGGGTCAAGGAAAAATAAACCACAATATGTACTGCGGTAAAATCACTGTGGATCTTAGCTCAAGTTCGCCATCTTCCCTGTCAAGGAGACAAAAAGAAATTACAATATGTACCATAAATATGTACCGCAGTAATTTTTTTTTCTCGTTTGCTGAGTGAAACCAATGGAGTAACCCTCTGCAGGGCGAGACAGAAGTTCTTTTGATCCATGCAAAGGAGAGGTGTCAAAAAAGGAGCAATAAGGAGGCAGAGGTACAATGGCACCCTGCATCACCCACCTCTTTGCCATGCCTCCATGCGGACTTCCTTGCGAACTTGAACGGATGATCTTTCTGCTTGTGCCATACAAAATGGCATATGG
>JBBPTD010000420.1:0-27436 GCA_038093895.1 Boletus aff. mottiae
GCGCAGCGCCGCGATCAAGGTCATTCGGCATCTCGGTGTCGTTGGGGAGTGTAATATTCAGTATGCTCTCAATCCCGACTCGAGGGAATATTGCGTGATCGAAGTGAATGCACGGTGCGTGTAGGCGGTAGCGTACTGTTATAAAATATTTACGATCAGAACGCGGATCGGCTTCAACCCGTGCAGTCCCTTTGGCCAAGACACCGTCTGATTTGTGTCCAGGTGATCGCATGTCGTCATTCAGGAACTATTTCTGCTGGTGAAGATTTGACGGAGGGTTGCCTCTTGTTGAAGCCAGGCTGGTTGGTTCTGGATGGGCCTCCGGCCAAACAAAGTGCACGTAAAAGCTCTGAATACATCTGGTCACGCAGATCATCGGCGGATTTCGACCGCTCATCCCAAGTACATGCATCATTAGGTCGCCTGACTCGCCCATCAATTGTGCCATTGGTCGGTCTGGTATTATCATTATTTTCTGCGGTCTGGCCCTTAGGTCTGGAACTGGATCCATGGTCAAGGTTTGGATTTCTAAGTTCATGAACAACATCGAGACATACCAAATTGAAGACAAGCACCCGGATCTTTGTGGATGGTCATTAAATTGTTGCGCTTGCTGGACCAGAGCAATATTTCCATTGCTGGCTCGATGGCACTCCACTCACCAATGCCGAGGTGCTGAATGAACCCTCAAAATCACACCCAAATCGGGTTGTCAGAACGATCGTCGCACGTGCGTCAACTTGTTAAAAATACGTTGCAATTTTGTCATGGTCATCATACTGTTGCAACCGATGCTAACCCACATGTAACCACACTTGGATGACTACAACGTGGATGTGATGTCAAGACGAAAACTTCTCAGGCCCAAACACCTTGTATCGTACTTGGGCATGATGGCACCAGCATATCATTGGCGCATCGGGGGAAATAGGACCCTGCCAGTTTGGGAAAACTAGACAGTTCGCGACTCTGTGAACGCCGCAAAGTAGGGATAGCAGATACCGATTCGGGGTAGGTGAAAGTAGGTTCACGGCGAACTTTGGGGTTGTTTCCATTTGGGCTACTTGATATGTTGTCGCACTTCACATTCTGAGAACCATACATAGTAGAAGCAAACGCTGCATGTGTCACTGTGCGATGGCCTGTGAGAGAGTCGCCGCGAGCCAAGTACTATGGACTAGGACTACCCAGGAGACCTGAACGTCATTGCATGTCGTTTCCTAGAATTGCGGGTAAGCGCTAGTATCCGTTGGATGGCATCAGTAGAAAATTTCACCTGTACGGCGCGGCAACCATATGGCCCATCGGCGATCGGAGGGAACGTATGTAGCCTGGGGCGTTTGTTGTTTGTGATGAGAAGCGTGTTTGGTAAGAAAAGGAAGGGGTAGCACGGGGCGTAATGAACTCATTGGTGCGGCGTTGTCACGGCCACAGCGCCGATCCGAATTTGGGGTCACCATCCGCCCATAATTTAGGAGCACACATCTACCTCGGACTCCCGCACGGCCATCATGCATCATGCATCATGACCGAACCATCCCCTAATCCGGGTTATCCCTTACGCACTCTATATAGGGTCCTATTTACATATAACGGCGAGCGGGCTGTCGAGGCTGTCAGCCCACAACGCTACGTTTGCCAGTTGACTCGACAACAATATCCCCCGTTCCAATGTTCATTTACAACGGCAAGCTCAACTGGTTCAACTATGCAGTCAACGAAAACATGACCATTGTCGTTCCCGCCGGTTTCGCTCTGAAGGATCCGATCTGTGCCTATTGGCAATGGACCGAGGACGGTGAAGGCACGAAGAAGGCGAATTGTGTCCAGGTATGTAATGATCTTCACCAGACAAATCCACACCAGCCCATAGTGCTTACCCGCTTATTATTTCGTAGGCAGGCATAATCAATAGCGTCACCACCAGTGACACATACCAAGTTAGCTTCTCCTTCAGCTACTACAGCTTTGATGCTATCGTCGCAAGCGACTTCAGCACGCTCACGGCAACAATGCGGAATCCACAGGGCGAACGCTCCAATCCAACAACGCTTACGCTGCAGCACAAGGACGCTGCGCGAGTTCCCTCCACTGCCGTATGCACAGGGAAGCTCAACTGGGATGATTATTCGAAAAACGAGATGGTCACTTTCGTCATCCCTGCTGGTGTATCCGATGGTGCCCCCGTTGGATTGTACCACCAGTGGACGGTCGACGGCGGTGGAAACAAAAAGGCGAACCACACCGTTAATTCCACCTTCCGCTCTGTCACAACTTCTTCAAACGGCGACGCCAAGGGGGTGTTTGATGATGGGTACTACACATATGAGGCCACCGTGCTGAACGGCGAGCAGGGAGCCACAGTTCGCATGTCTAACCCGAGCGGCGAGAAGACCACAAACGACCTGAAGCAGACCGACTTCAGAGGACTGGGTACGAAGAAGGCAAGAGAACATCGTACTCTACGGATCTTGTCTTGCTGATGCTAGTTTTGAGCAGGGCCTCATTATTCGCTTCGGCACCGGCACAGATAATGGCATATTTCTCGTCCAGGATATGTTAACCAAGCACTTAGCCTTTGCCTTGAAAGATGTCGAGCTGTGCTACTACGACATCGACCCCGAGAGCGGTCCAAAGCGGTGCACGAAGGGGCAAGACCCTCCCACTGCCACACGTTTCAAAAGCAAGTTCACGAGTTTGTTGTCCAATGCGTCTGCGGGAGACATCTGCTTCTTATATGTCGATGCACATGGATCATCATACCCTGATGAGGATGGCTCTGGCGAGACGGACGGCGAGGACGAGGGATGGATCCTCGCTGAGAACGACGAAGGGACGAGCAAGGAGGTGGTGAACGATGATTGGGTAGGCAGGGCTATCCGTGGAGTGAGTATACTCAAAGTCGTGCCTCCAGGGCAGACCTTCACCCAGCTAACTGCGTTGTTAGAATCTCAAAACCGGGGTCAACCTCACAATCCTCACCTCGTCATGCATGGGCGGCGGGATGCTCGACACACACACTGCAACATCTGGCATTCTCCTTGCAGGCTGCCACGAGACGCAATTCAATGTAAAGGCACTGAAAACCAACGGTGGCATGGTCGACCCATGGATGTACGCTATTACCACGGTGATAAAGAATCAGGTGAAGCGGGGGCGCCCGGTGCCGCATTATACAGTCCTATTCAACGAGGCGAAGAAGATCATTAAGAAACAGCTCGCTGGCGGCCAGCTGAGCCCGAAATACAAGGGTCCTAGCCCGGACGAAACCAAACCCATCCCACGCGACCAGCCCACGAATACTAGCAACCAGGACCCACAGCTGATCTTCTACAGCGGTTACATTGACCCAGACACGGAGAAGTTCCTATTTCCGTTTGTCGCAGCGAACGGGGGACAGCCAAGCGGAGATCCTATAAGGTACCCAAAGGATGAGCTTTAGGGTAGATGGCAAGTCAACAGCTTCCTGTACTAGTATGTTTGCAAAGTGTCCTCTATCGTGTTTCGTGTCCTCTAGTTATCGCCCGACGCCGAAAGAAACCATGCAGGGAGAGATTCTCCGATCAGTGCAGACCGTTGACTATTAAAAGACAGGTAAACAGCAAGTGAGTTTGCGGGAGGTCGTACTAAATCCACCAAACGGTCGAACGAGTCGCCAACGTAAACAAAGATGAAACTCGTAAGGGGCGAGGTATATATATACTTTGGCCAGTGAATGAGGAAGCAAGTCGTCCGCCTGGCAATCCGGTGAACGTACGAGTCGGCCGTCGGTGCCAGCACGGGTATCGGCTTCGAAGCTGCGAGACATTCGAGTCACACGCGCTGGCACGTACTACATAATACATAGTCTGATGACCAGATCGAGCACCTTGGGCAGCACTTTCTCGGAAGAAATTGTGATCTGAGTTGATAGATGGTTTGTGGGTGCGGTGGAGCTACGAAAAAGTGCTGCCAAGAGTGGTCTAGCACTTCCGAGTTGAATCATCGCCCGTTCAAATTACCCACAGTATCATACAAATACAACTCTAACCAGCAACCAAACCTAGACCCGACACCTCACGCCTTCCTCCCTACAAACTCTTTCCAGCTCTTCACCTCGCTCGGCATGTTCCCCTCCTGATAACCCATCAACCCCCTCCCATCTGGCCCCATCTTCCGCCTCAACGCCTCCACCCACAACGCCGCACACTTGGCATTGTTTAACAACGGCAATCCAAAATCGACCGCATTCCGACGGGCGACATAGTCCTCGTCTTCCCGTCCCTTGCCCCGTCCCTGCGCGAGGTTGATCACGGATTGAATGTCATACTCGTCAAAGACCTCGCGGAGACGACGTTTGTCGGTCGTGGGGAAGAAGATGCGTTTGCAGGTGACGTGGGGGATGGCAGTCAGGGCAGCCTCGATCACGGGCGAGGAGACGTAGAGCTTGAAACCAAGCGAGTGAAGCGTTTTGGCGATGAAGGGGAGCTCCGGCGTTTTAGGCGAGCCACCAATAAGGACACCGGAACGCGGGAGGGGAGGCTTGAACCCGGTCGTAGAGAGCAGGGAGGCCCAGTATGCCTCGTAAACGTCAGAACCAAAGGAAGCGACTTCGCCCGTGCTTGCCATTTCTAAGAGAGCGTTATCAGTCAACATAACATGCAAAGCAACAAAAGGAGTGGTACACACCAACGCCAAGGAAAGGATCAGCACCACCCAGCCGCGTCCAAGAAAATTGGGCAACCTTGATGCTCGTATAGTCTCGTTTCTCCTTCATCAAATCGACAGGCTCAGGAACATTGACACCAGTGATCGCAGCAGCAGCCGTCTCGATAAAGTTGTGTCCCAACACCTTGGAGACGAAGGGGAACGAGCGCGACGCACGGAGATTGCATTCAATGACCTTGAGTTCATCCTCCTCACCAGCCTTGGAGGCGGGCTTCTTAATCACCTGCATGTTGAAAGGTCCTGAGATCTCGAATGCTTGAGCCACTCGCGATGCGATGTCTTTCAACCTGTCGAGATCGCGCCCGATCAACGTGTATGGAGGAAGGACAAGGGTAGCATCTCCAGAATGGACACCAGCATTCTCAACATGTTCGCTGATAGCATGCACCAGAAGCTGGCCCTTGTAAGCAACAGCATCAACGTCAATTTCCTGAGCGTTCGAAATAAATTTGGTGATGACGACGGGGTGAAGAGGAGAAACTGAGGATGCTGCGGTGAGAGTGTGGGAGAGCGCGGATTCTTCATGCACGATATTCATCGCTGCCCCAGAAAGAACGTATGAAGGTCGCACGAGGACCGGATAACTGTAGACGTTGTGTTGGACTGTGCTTTAGCAACGATCCAAGTTGTAAAGTACTAACCTAACACGGTTTGCGAATTCCTTGGCAGCTTCCAACGATGTGACTTCGGTCCATTGGGGTTGATCAACACCAATAGAATCCAGGACACTCGAGAACTTGTGACGATCCTCGGCGTTGTCGATCTGTGAGGGATCCGTGCCGAGGACGTTGACACCGCTCTCCTTGAGCCGAAGCGCAATGTTTTGTGGGAGCTGACCTGTTGATGGGACAGCGAATTAGCGTTGTGCTAACAAATCAAGAAGCGACCGACCTCCAACACTGACGATGATACCTTTCGCGCCCTCCAACTCATATATATCCATCACGCGCTCCCAACCCAACTCCTCAAAGTACAACCTATCTGCCTCGTCAAAGTCCGTACTGACTGTCTCGGGGTTGTAGTTGACCATGATCGTCTTCCCACCAACACTTTTGCCGTCCTCGCTCACAGTATCGCCCATCTCTCGCAACTTGCGTGCACAAGTGACGGCACACCAGTCGAACTCGACACTGCTCCCGATACGGTAGACGCCACTGCCAAGCACCATGGTACCGTGGTCATCAAAAGTGACGTCATGTGCAGATGCATTGTATGTTGTGTAGAGGTAGTTGGTGTGGGCAGGATATTCGGCTGCCAACGTGTCGATCCTTTTCACGAAAGGAGTGATCGGCGGGTCCTGTGCCTTACGGAAGTTGCGAACTCTGTCTTCTGTGGTGTTCAGGAGCGACGAAATCTGGGAGTCAGAGAATCCTTGTCGTTTCGCAGTTGATATGAGGGAGGGGGGAACAGACGACAGCTTGTCAAGGGAGGAGAGGGCCCGAGATGTGTTGACAATGTTTTCAATCTTGTACAAGAACCACTGAAAGGGAATAAACCATCAACAACATGATGGGAGAAGTAATGATGGCGTACAACATACCTTGTCGATTTTTGTCAAGTCGTGGATCTCTTGCACGTTGTACTTGTCATTATACATCGCATATGCGATCGCGAAAAGCCGCATGTCCGTTGGGCGATTGAGCGCTCGCTCCAATTCGGCAGCATCCTCCAGTTTTTTCAGCCCGCCGACCACTTCGAACCCTCGCCACCTGGGGTCGACCATGCGAACGGCTTTTTGCAAGCTCTCTTCGAAAGTCCTCCCGATGGCCATGACTTCGCCGACACTCTTCATTGCGCTACCAATCTCACGGTTGACCTCGTTACTGAACTTGGCGAGATCCCACTTGGGAATTTTGGTCACTATGTAGTCGAGAGATGGCTCGAAGCATGCAGTGGTCGTTTTCGTGACCGCGTTCGGCAACTCGGGAAGGGTGTGCCCCAAGGCGATCTTGGCAGCGGTGTAGGCGAGAGGGTATCCTGTCGCCTTGGAAGCCAATGCAGATGAACGACTCAACCTGGCACAGTACATGAGTATACCTCAAATGTTGATACGCCTACACGCACCGTGCGTTCACTTCGATCACGCAATATTCCCTCGAGTCGGGATTGAGAGCATACTGAATATTACACTCCCCAACGACACCGAGATGCCGAATGACCTTGATCGCGGCGCTGCGCAGCATGTGGTACTCGTCGTCATTCAGAGTCTGACTCGGGGCAACGACGATCGAGTCGCCCGTGTGGGTTCCCAAGGGATCCAAATTTTCCATGTTGCAGCAGATGATGGTGTTGTCGGCACCATCACGAACGACTTCATACTCGAGTTCTTTCCAGCCTTTCATACTACGTTCAATGAGGACTTGAGGTGAAAGCGAAAGAGATTTGGCGGAGAGATCTCGCAGCTCGACGGGGTCGTTGGCGAAACCGGAGCCCAAGCCACCCAAAGTAAAGGCCGAACGAAGAATGACAGGGTAACCAATCCTTTCTGCAGCTTCGAGGGCCGCATCAACAGTGGAGACAGCGGTAGACTGAGCGACTGGGATGTCGATTTCTGACCGACATCACATGAGGATGAAGTTGCAATCAGGAGAAAGGGAGTACGAACCTTTGAGAGCTTGCACGAAGAGCTCACGATCTTCGGAAATCACGAGTGTCTTGATGGGTGTTCCGAGGACCCTTACGCCAAGGCGGTCAAGGACGCCCATCTTGTCAAGGGCAATACCAACGTTCAAGGCGCTCTGACCCCCAAAGGTGAGTAAGATGCCATCCGGCTGTTCCTTTTCCAAAACGTATGCGACATAATCCGCGGTGATGGGGAGGAAGTAGACTTCCGAGGCCAACTGATGGCTAGTCTGCCACGTGGCTATATTTGGATTGATCAATACGGCTTCGACACCTTCTTCGCGGAGGGCTTTCATGGCTTGTGAGCCAGAGTAATCGAACTCGCCAGCCTGGCCAATGGAGAGTCCACCACTACCTACAACGACGACCTTTTTAACTTTTGGACGGTCGAGTTGTGGGAGGACTTTGGCGGATAGTTTCCGAGCAAATGTTCGCCATCCTTTGGTGTGTATGGACGGCTGGGGCGGCGATCGCACGCAGAGGCTTGGTAGGCGCGATACGAGAGCGAGATTAGGTGGTGGAAAAAAAGCGGGTAGATGGGTGACGAGCACGGGCAAGGCCATTTCACTGCCAGTGGCAGCACACGGGTTGTCGGAATTCGGGAAGTGAACATTGTCAAAGGCCCTTGCATTGCAGGGTTTCTTTAAAAAAATGATGAAGAGAGAAAACGAGGTCGCTCAGGTAACTGTAGATCAAGATATCAACGACGAGGAGAAGAGGGAACGAGTTGGAACTGAATCGTCGCGTGTACTCTGAGTGAAAATCATATACTACTACGAGCTCAACGCTCGATGTCAACTTGAAATGGCTGGTCGTGCGAAGGGATGGCAAACTACAAATTTTCAGTGTTGACGGGTCTTTCATGACTTCCAGCGTCGTGCTCTGATTGGCTAGCAGCCCTAAGCTGAACCACTGCGGATGCCATCCATGTCATTGTCAAACTCCCGAAAGGATCGTTCCTCCGGTTTGAGACTCGGTTCTCTGTTCTGGTACACTCATTGATAGTTCCCTCTTGCCGAACTGAAGGATCAGGTGGACTCTGCCTTTCTCTCAGAAATTCAGCTGTACCTTCCACTCACGTGTAAAGGTCAAGGCTTCCGTTTCGTGACTGCATCATTATACGATAATATACATGGTGATCTAGCACTGACATTCTGCAAATTTGCATAGTAAGAAACCGAAACAATGATTAACTTGGGGCTCGCAATCTCACTCCTGGTTCCTGTAGAAGAATGTAAATTTCAGTTAGTAAAAACCGCTCATTCGCAAAAGAGAAACCACAAACCCACCTTGCTCAAATGTCTTCGACGATCTTGAGCTTCTTCAATCGTTGGTCCTCTTCACTGTCATCAATCTGGGAGTGGTCCCTTTTCTCCACCGGGTTCTGGCAAGGCATGCCCGGAGCGCTATCGCAAGAAGCAGAGTTGGAAGTCTCGGACTTGGCCTCATCCGAGTCGGAATCGGATTCTGCGGCTGAGGACGCCTCGTCTACCGGGGGGCCACGATCTTTGACCTGGAACGTGCGCGCTACACACATCAGTTGAATGTTCGGGTTTTGGCCAAGATCAACACCGTCGGCCAAAGCGAGACCAAGCAAGATGCGAATAAACTCGATACAACCACGACCATCCCAAAGCAGCAACGCAAGGTGCTCCCAGTCGCTGTGGTCGACTCGCGAGAAGAATATAACGTCCTGGGTCAGCGTAGCCGTCATTCCGAGGACATAGTACACCCATAGCTGTGCACATTCCAGTCCTTCCGAGTGCCACTGCACGCGATCGAGGCCATCCGCCAGATGTTTGGTCGTTTCACCGACAAGGCGTGCAGCGCTGAAACTGACATATTTTTTGTCAACGGCATCGAAAGCTGCACCCGAGAAAGCTTCAATGGGCAGCAAGACAAAGTCGGGTGGTCGTATATCCTGGTCCGAGTCATATGCTAGCGGAACAAAGTGACGTTCGTCATTGGAGGCCGCAAAGCGATGCCGCAATCCCATCTTCATGGCGAAATGAGGCTTTGCAGCCGCGAAAGCACGATCAGTGATCTCGTTGAAGAAGGAACAAGTTCATCTGGACTGAATGGATTTTGGGGTAATATGCGCCACCGGAATATGTATGTCTTCTCTTCCTTCTCCTCCTGATCAGCTGGTGGCGCGTGTTGCTCGGGTGCATTCTCCCCTGGACGCGAGCGGACGCAGTCATGCGCTGTGGCTACCTTGAACGCCTCTTCAAGGGCGCGTTGGACATCCTCCGAGTGTGGATCAAAGGGACCCTCGTGTAGTTGTTCGTTGTGATGGACCACCCCCTTGAAAACCTGGATGACACCGTCGACGATGAAGGTGGTCAAAACATCTCGTGCCACCTCAGTAGACACCAAGTGGCCAAACATATGGCTGGCGAGATCGCCAGCTAAGTTGTGCTTCGTCCTGAGCTTATTTCGTCCGAATGTGCAGTGCACACATGCGCAGGGATGAGCTTTGGCTCGCGAGTTCATGTTCCGCTAGCCCATCAAGGGAAAATGAGGACGTGTCGATGCCAGAGATGATTGAACGTACGATTACGACGACCGCGTCTGTGTCCGGTTCTGTGGCAGGAGTATCGCCAGCGTTCTTCATCGTAGTCATGATTGTCGAATTGGTGACTAGACTCGTGAGAAGGGAAAGAAGTGTGTAAGTTAGGACGAGGGGGTGCCACTGAGAGGACGTTCTACAAAGGCGTAACAGAATTATAAGTACCACTGCACTCCATTGTGATCAGAGTGATCACGTGTGGCTGTAACACCGTTTCAGGCCAATGCAATAGTCAACCACGCTACGATACATACACGATGGTCTACACCGGATGATGTACTATACCAGCTTCCGTCAAGGGCCAGCCTGATAAGATGTCATATAGATGTGGTTGGAAGATTTAAAAAAAGTGTCGTTCCAGTGACCGATGGCCAATGTTTGACTCTGCGGGATAATCAATGTGGCCGTGGACAGATAGAGATGAATGATAAGTAAATGTAGAAGCCAGTAATGTCTGAAGCTGAAGACCGAAATATGTGTTACTCGTGTCAAGGTTTGAAATGAGAATAATCAATCATTGCATCCGCCAACTTGAACAATGATACACGATCAACGTGGCCTGTATCATGAGCTCTCAACGAAAACTGGTGCGAATCAAGCCATGAATGCGAGGACGACAAACGTCACCAGTGAAATCAGGGCAGCACCATACAAAGTGGCTGTGATCCACACAGCAAGTATCATACCGAAGAATGCTGCCAGCGCAACGAAACAGATAAACAAGAAGAGCGGGATGAGAGCAGGCTCATTTGGGAATGCGACGCCGATGCCGAGCAAGATGAGGGCACAACCGACTGCAGTCATGATGTCGGGCAGTCTGTGAAGGAAAGCAGACATGATCGGATGGGTTTTCTGTGACGATGTTGGTCGGTTCGACGAAAACTTCAGAGTAGGGCTACTCACTTCATCGTCTCCAGGTGGGACGACGAAATATAACCCAAGGATAACCGTGCCTGCACCGATAAAGAGCAACACGGCTCTGGGTTTGTTGGAGGATACGGCAACTAAGCCAGAGGCTAGAGCTATAATTGGAGGTGCCTATTGAAAGCCATTGGCTTGATATTGATTTCGCTCAAGTCTGTGAAGGAACCTACTACGCTCCGTTCAACACCGATCCGTCCCTTCGAGTGAGCGCCGTGACCACTGGCCAGAGTGACAGGTGCAGGGAGGGATTCTTCGGCTGTTGTGGTGTCGCTTGACATACCAGGTGGGGGAGAGAGTGAAGCGGGAAACGAAGAGGAGCTGGCGGGAGCGAAGAAAGCGGCTGGCCACCAATGCGATATGATGGAAAGGCCTCATGGTATTGGGCTGGCAGCTGTACGCCGTACAAATTGTGGTGTTGCTTGAATGGCGAACTTGCTGTACAATGAACCTTCAATTACACGTGTACTACCGCCGCATCCAAGTCATACTGTGATGGAAGACACGAGGACTCCACGCTTTTTACGAGGCAGTGTCGATGACATGCGTTCAGCATGAGGTCGTTGCTTTCCTCGCAAACATCGTCCTATAAAGTAAGGTTGGCAAGAAGCTGTGGGAACAGAGTTCGCAGGATGCAGGAGCCATCTCAAGCTGAACCAAAGTCCTCGCCACTCATTACATCTCCTCACTCATATCGTTGGTTGTGCCCATGGCTACCCGTCGACCATGACCACATCCACGAAGTCCAGTTGGATTATCAGAGACAAATAGTCCGTTTGATGTTTGCAGTACGTTCTCTTCGGCTTTGGAAATATTTCCTACGTCACTCTCCAATATAGCAGGCACTCGTGTTGTATGGCAGTTCGGCCATTCACCTCCTCCCTGACGATTGCCAGGCATCGTTCAGGTTCATACCCGCTTCCAGGGCCTTGTCTCTTGCTGGCCTCCTCACACAGCTCGTCTTTTATCGCGGTATTCCTTCCCACATCCCAAAGGCTTTTTTACTCGTCGTAAGTCGACGTTATATATCAGCCTGGATGTCTGCTTATTTCTACAGAGAACCGAAGAAAATAGATCTCGCGCCATCTTGTTTTTCGCTTCATTCTGGCTTCCGTTTGTGCCCTTTGTGTTGTCTATCATCCTTCTTTGTTTCGGTACGTGAGCATCAGGCCATGCTATCAATACCAATGTTAAATCGTTAGCTTCCAGGCAATAATCCCGGAGCGTGTATCCCCGCCGCGTGGCAAGGGCGTAATGTAAATACACCCTAACTTCTCGACTATTTATTCAGCGATACCGCGACCAGATACCGTATGAGGAGGATATCTTCCGTTCCATGTTGATTACTAGATGGCGGGTTCCACTTTCAGTGCGTGCTTGTGCTGGTCACCACGACTCACTTGTATTATACCACTGCGCGTTTGGCAGTATTTAAGGTTAATCTAATCTGCTGAAATAATTGTTCCACATATCCCGAATACCGTCATGCAAGTTCTATCAAATGCGCCAGTAAGTACATTTGCTTCCTGAGTTCGTATATCTCCGTCGTCGAGATGCCTCCCTGCTGGTCCGTTCTTGGTACCCACATTGTCCCCAAGCATCTAAAACAGCACGCGACATACATCGGGCAAGGGCCCGGGCACGGCGTTGATTTCGTAGTACCAACGTGACGATCCCAAGCGACATACTGGATAAATGGTTGGTAAGATACTCTAAGCATGAAAATTAGCATGAAAATTGCCCAGACGCCAAGGATTTAAAGTTTTTGTTTGGGTTTGACTCTTACAAGTCACGTCTCTTGTTTAACTGGATTTTCGTTCAATCTGTTGTAGGAATATGAAATAGAATCGTCGTGGGGTGTAACTGATTTTCTATAGGTGCTAGGACAACTTATCCTCTTGAATATTATCGTCTGACGACATTGAACGCGAATATCGCAATTCAATCATCCGACGTGCGCATCATCCAGGAATACTGCACCATCCCGGTGGGTTTGCGTTCTTGTAAGTTGTCTGCGTCCCAGATGGCAGTGGGGAATGAATTGACCCCGAACAGCGTCACAATCTCGCGTCCGGGACGCAATTTGCGGCATTCAATGGTATGGTGGGGATGATTTCGATCGTGCACGAGGTCAGTTTTTCCCGAGGGACTCGGAGTGTTCCATCCGTGGGTTCAAGTTGGTGCCGTTGACTTGTACTGGAGAAGCGGATCGTGTCCATGCCAATCATGATTGGATAACCCGCTGATGCAGGTTTCTTTCGGTCTGTTCAGTAAGTCCTCGCATGTTACTACGTGTTTTGGTTGGAAACTGCGTCACTGGCAGGTAGAAAAGCTGCACGTCCTCAGGCTGGAATCCATGGTGCTAGAGGGAGTGAACGTGAGAAATCTCATGATAATCCAGCTACGCTGGTCGGCGGTATTGGTGCCTATGGTGCCACTTATATATACGGGAACTTTGTGCAAGAGATTTCACAAACGTATGTGACATTGACTGTACGAGGGTCACTTCTGAGTGGCCCGGGAGCACCTGAACGTCTATATCATGCAAAGACAGGCGCCTCCTCAAATTTCCCTGGATTGTAGATCCTCCTGTCTGCTTCACAAGACGACTGGGTGCCAGTGAATATCATGAATTATCCTTTATGTATACAGCAACACAGGTATCACGGAAATACAAGGATGTAGTACACCAATCCTGGCGTTCCGGGAGACTACAATTGACGCATAGTATGTCAGAAAGGTCGAGCGTGTTACATGTCCATCCTGGGATATGCTACGACTCTGTTTCACATATCGCTGTAGGAGAATGAAACACGGTAAGTATATACCTGAGCAAGGAAAGTCGACCATACCTTCAGGCTGCTCGAAGGGACAATTTGAAAACTTGTCTTCCAAATGAGAGTACATGTCCAACCATGTGTCCAGCGTGCTGATAAATTCCACGTGCGAGACTTCTGTGCGTGATTCCTTGGCGACTGTACGTAGCGTGCTGTCATAGAATAAAGTGAAAGATTCCTCGATCAGATCGCAAATCGGGTCATGCAGCTCCTTTGGCCAGTTGTACTCCAGACAATTCACGAATTCAGTACTTCGAATGATTCGCTCTGCGCCATCGAAAGCCGTAATTGCGGAGTGCTTTTGAGCAGCTATGGCTTCAGTTTCTCCATCAGCCCAACCAGCGTACTTCTTGGGCCAATTTGTCACGTGGGAGGGACGACCAGACCCAATAAACAGGGAAAACCCTGCCTCGTCTGCCTTGCCCAGCTCCGAAACAGAGAGTGGCCCTGCGTAGGAGAAAAAGAACAGGAAAAGGACGTAGAGGAAGGACTCTACATCATCGAATTGCGTATGCCTGCGACCCCAGAGGACGTTGTATGAAATGTAGGGAAACGTTCCCTGCTATACTCGTAAGCGGATGGATATGAGAGATTGGTAGGGAACGTACAGTCCGGAGAGCTCTCATGGGTGTCTTGCTACCGGATTCGGGAAGGATGGAAGATTTCTCCGTGGAGCGCCTAGAACGTCGGACCCGAGGCTTGATTGATTCAGGTTGTGTAGGCTCTACAGCATTCTGTAGAATGGCCATGTCGAGGTCGATCAGGTATCCTCGCTCGTCTTCGGGACGAAGCCCAAGAACGATGTTATTCTCACTGATGTCCCGGTGCAGGATCCCGATCTCCGTGAGATATTTGTGCCCTTCCATGTCATCGTCTCAATATACCATGATGGGAGAAGAGAAGAGGGAAACGTACCTAACAATGCACCACGTAGTCCTCGTACAAAGTCATGCACGCCCCAGAAGTACTTTACTGGTCGCTTCAACTCGGAGACAGAGAGCGTCAGCACACGGTTCTCCACACCCAGTTCCTCGATCTGGGCATCAAGAAATCCTCTGATTACACCCAGTGTCGTGCATATCTCGTCGTCCCTCTTCACCTTTTCCGTCCTGAACATGTGTCAATACACCGTTTCATATATAGAGTACCACGTACTTGAACGGCACGATCACGTTAGGGTGAAGTCCATGTTTCGTCAGGTGTTGCATTACTGCATCCTGTTCTGCCACACGAGTGACATCTTGCCATGCCATTTTCAACGCCAGCCGCTTTTCCTTGTCTCCGAGATCCACGACACAAAATACAGTTGTTCCCCTTCCACGGATCGAACTGGCCGTGAACAAGATCCCCAAGCATTCGTAACCATATACAGCGACCGGGTAGAAGACGAAACGGTCTACATCTTCGGCGGCACCGTCTTCAGTCTTCCGTTTCTTCGATTGCTTTCCCTCGCTGGCGTCAGCTTCGATTTCGGAGAGATCCCTCTTTGTGGAAGAAGATCGGGTTGCAGGTGATCGGAAAGCGGCTGAATCGCTGCAAGGACGAGTCGTAGGTTGAGTCTCAGACATGCGCACTCGTTCAAGAGGATTGGGGACGGTGATCATTTGATTATTCACAGGTCGTCGTGACGTGCCTTTTGACGTTGATGCGTCTGAACGCCGGGTTACGTTTAGGGCCTTGCAGGCTTGTTCTCTCCGTTTCAGTTCCACGTCCGGATTGTGGCCCAGGTCTACCCTGTCTGCCAATGCGAGACCAAGCAAGATCCGTATGAACTCGATGCAACCGCGACCATCTGTCAGCATCAGTTCGAGACGTTCCATCCCGCTGCCCTCTCCACGCATGAACACCGCCTTGTCTTTGGTGACCATCATCCCAAGCACATAATAAATCCATGGCTGCGCCCGTTTCAGGCCCCGCGCGTATCGTTGCATCTGTTCGATCCCCGCAGCCAGGTCCTTGTTCTTCGACTCTCCGACAAGGCGCGAAGCTGTGAAGTTGACGTACTTCGGATCGACCTTCTTGAAGTCATCTGAGAATGCCTCGATCGGTAGCAAAAGGAAGTCGGGTCGCATGTCCTCTCCGTCGGGCTCATATGATAGTGGCACGGCGTGATGCTCGTCCTCGGGAGCCGCAAAGCGATGGTGCAGCTCCTGGTTCGAAACCCCGAGGTTGGGCTTCGCGAAGGCGAACGCACGATCGGTAATGTCGTTGAGGAACGAGACGAGCTCTTCTTCACAGAGAGGTTCTGTTGGGAACGTAGTCCAAGTGAATGAGTAGGTCTTCTCCCTCTTCTTCTCCTTCTCCTTCTGTTTCCCTTTCCCCTTCGTATTCGTAGACGAGGATTTTGGCTCTCCGGGACCGCTCTGTGTGTCCCGAATACAGTCGTACCGGGAAGCGTGTTCGAATGCCTGTTGAACAGCTCTTTGAGCATCATCGGATTTCGGGTCAAGTGGGAGCTTGAGGTTACGAGGGGCCGTCCCGTCGAAAACTTGGACAACCTTCTTTTGGACGAATTCCTGTAAGATATCTCTCGCCAAATTGGTGGACACTATGTGTCCGAGAACGTGATCTGCGAGATCTTGCATCAGGAAGCGTGCCATGGCCAGCTCGTGGTTCATTGCTCCGTCTATCTCAGTGCGGGTATGAGTCTGTCCTGGGTGCCGGATGGAGGCTGCCTTTTTGAGAGGGGAAGGATTGCTTGTCGTGCGGGCAGGCACGACCACTTTTTTATCTTCAATTCGTTTGAAATCGCACATGTTTCGCTGAATGTATCGCAATGTCAGATGGAGGACGAGTCGAGTACAACAAGTAACCAACGTACGATGATCTTCACAATTCTCGTGTAGCTTCCTGCGCCTGTTCCAGTGTTTGTGGCATCGTCGGGAGTGGTCAACGTTGTAGTAACCATTGCACAAAGTGAAAGAACACAGAACGGGAATAATGAGTGTTTCTGAGCGGTGGTTGAGAAATACGGGTCTTACTGTCACAAGGACACGCTTAGCTCGTGTCTTATACCAGGCCAACACTGTGTGGATGTGTGGTGGCTCGTCGGCACTGAAGTTGTTCTTGGTGGAGTCTGGACAATCCGGTGTGGAACTGTGGAGTCGCCAGTCCTACCCATTTTTGGATGTTATGCCCCTGAACCAAAGTGTAGGTAATTCACCCACTACCGTGGCGTCGCCGTTCACGAGACATTCGCCATTCGCCAAACGTGTCACTGTCGAAAAAAAACGGGCCGCCAACGTTGACGTCGACGTGCGGGGAAGCCCAATAGTCAGCTAAACTCCCTCCGGCCATCGTCCAAGACGACATCATTCACAATTCAAGATAACACCGGTAGGGAAGAGGTGACAATCAACAAACAAGTTGTGGACCGCATCTTTTCTTTTCGAACACACCACTCTCCCACTGATATATGATAGATCAGTAGACTCATGCAAACCATGTTTTCAGAGGTTCTCCTGGGCCGCAGTGTTTCTGATAAAAATCGCATCATATTCGCATCAAGGCACAGACCGTGTCACATATGCGCACGCGTTTCGTGATGGCCCCCCCTCGCTTCATCGCGGGTCAAAAGCAGAACATCCCCTGCGTGGTCAATCCAGGTCTTCCTACAAGTTCAATGATTATATCTGTGTCTCGCTACTCGAGGCCAAGTTGCAGGCACGTCGACGCTCATATAACCCTTGGCCAGTCGAAAATGAACGGACAAGGAGCGGGGGCGCCATGGGGTGCAGCTTTGCCTGGCAGGTGATCGCAAGCACGAGTTTATTCGCAAAAAGGGCAGGCAAGTTCCAACAGATTCAGAAGCGTCCGATCGAACAGTGGCCCTGGCCCCGTTCGGGCTGGTCTGGTATTGACATGGATATTCTGTTTCAGCTCTCCAGACGCGGATATTCCCCCCCTACGCATCATTGATCTCATCCTGTACACACCAAGTTCTCTGTATGTCCTTGTCACCATCGGGTTGTGTCGGTGTCATGTACCTCAGAGATCACACGAAAGCAGAGGGTGGCAGGCATCAGTCCTTTGCCACTGTTGGGATACGCGATGACGTTCATGACAAGGGATGCTTCCATGCACGAACAACGACTCTGCACTGCGACAAGCGCAAGAGATCACACACAGATTGTTTCTTCATTAATATTTGTATTCACCAAAACTTGGCGTCTATTAGTACATATGCGTTGCGTGCAGCTATTGACATGACATGAATGCGCGATGATGCCCAATGCGAGATGTCCGTGCATGGTGAGTATTGAATAAACATCATCTCCAGGACGAGTTCTAAACAAGTGTGGTAGGTGGGAGGGTGCCGAATGGGGGAAAGCGTGCGTGGGGGGAAAGGGAGGTAAGGGTATACGATCAACATGGCCAGTATGACATGTGCCCAAGGGAGATTGTGCGGGTCAGGCCATGAATGCGAGGACGATAAAGGTCACCAGCGAACACAGTGCAACACCATAGAGGACAACCGTGACCCACACAGCAAGTATCGCACCAGAGAGTAATACCAACGCAGCAAAGGAGATGAACGAGAAGAGTGGGATGAGGGCAACCTCGTCTGGAAACGCGGCGCCAATGCCAAGCACGATGAGAGTACAACCAGCTGCAGTAAAGACGTCGGGCAACCTGTGGAGGAAAGCAGACATGACTGGATAGGTTTTCTGCGGTGTTACTGATTGGTTGGGTGCGTGGAAACTTTAAAGCGGGCTACTCACTTCACCGTCCTTGGGTGGGACGACGAAATATATCCCGAGGATCACGGTACCTGCACCGATGAAGAGCAATACAGCCCGGGGCTGGCTGGAGGATACGGCAGCTAATCCAGCAGTCAAAGTTATAAGCGGGGGTACCTATTGAAGGTAGCTGGCTCGATGATGACATCATTGAAGTCGATATGAGGACATACCGCGCTGCGTTCAACATTAATCCGTCCCTTCAAGCGAGCAATGTCATCATTGGTAGTAACGGGTGCAGGGAGCTGGAAACGGGATGTTACGGACGTTGCACCTCCTGGTACACTAGGAGCGGAGAGTGAGGCTAGCGGGACAGAGGATGAAGGGAGAGGCTGGCGGGAGGGAAAAGAGTGGGAGAGACGAGAGATGGAGGGAGAGACGGGACATGGAGGGAGAGGCCGGGATGAGACGTGGAGAGGGATGGTAGCGGAACGGGACGTGGAGAGACGCGATGGTGGGGGGACGAGGGAGGGAGGGGGACGGTAGGAAGTGATGAAGGGACGAGACATGGAGAGAGGGAGGAAAGCAGGAAGAAAACGATCATGATATGAGGGTGTGTCGTGGCTATGCGCAACATTGATGAGCGGAGTTATCACCAAGACACGACGAGTCCACGTTTCGACATCCAGCTGACGGACTGCAAACTTTGTTGAACCACCAAGACACGACGAGTCCACGTTTTTCTCGGGGCAGTGGTCACAGACATCAACTTGGGCGCCTTATAAGTACGAGCCGGACTGCGAACCTTAAAGCTGGACCATCCGCCAAGATGAAAGAGTCTCAACCTGATCCCAAGTCCTCGCCGCCCATTGTATCTGCTCATCCACATCGTTGGTATTGTTCATGGCTTCCCGACGACCATGCCATCCAGGACATCCATCAAGTGCAATCGAACTACCGAAGACAAATAGTTCGTCTGATGCTGGCAGTACGCTTTCTTCAACTTTGTAAATTGTCTCTCACTCTCCAAGATAGCAGGCACTCGTTTTCTATGGCAGTTCGGCCATTCACCTCCTCCCTGACGATTGCCAAGCATCATTCAGGTTCATACCCGCTTCCAGGGCCTTATCTCTTGCTGGCCTCCTTACACAGCTTGCTTTCTATCGCGGAATTCCCTCTCACGTCGAGGCCTTTTCTTTGACTGTAAGCCGACGCCGTTTACAAGTCTAATCGTACGCTCATGTCTACAGAAAATCGAAGAAAATAGATCACGTGCCATCGTGTTTTTCGCCTCACAGTGGCTTCCGTTTGTCCCCTTTGTGTTGTCTATCGTCCTTCTTTGTTTTGGTACGTGCACTTGGCGCCATTCTATCGACGCCAACGTTGAACCGTTCCCTTTCAGGCACTAATCACAGTGCATGTATTCCGGCCGCGTGGCAAGCACTCAGTCCAGGTGTGCCCTAACTTCGCAACTCCACGACCGGATACCCCATATGAATACGACATCTTTTCTTCCACGTTGTTTACTGTGGCAGGCCCATCGTTCAGTGCGTGCACGCTTGTGGCTGGCCAGCGAGACGGACATGTATTATCACACTACGCGGTTAGCAGTATTTAAGCTTAAAGCTAGTGACTAGCTTGTTAATTGTCCCATGCCATGCAAAAATTCTTGAGACAATTCATATCAAGCCTGCGATGATGCGTCATCGGGATCCTTCCACACAATATATGCATATACCCGTTCCCGGTGCAGAATCTTCACGTGGAACCAGGTTTGCACTTAATGCTCGGCTCTGACGCGGTATGTAGGACTGTCGCAGAACATAGGAATCGCAAGTATCCACGACGATAATGCCATTCTACCCTGAATCCCTAAAGTCGGGACAATTTGAATACTCGACCGTACGTGACCAATCACTTGTCCAGTATGTATGTTGATAAACCGACGAGCATGCCAGAGTTCTGTCCGTCCTCCCAGGGTTGTCCTATTCTTGACGCTCTTGTTGAACGCTAAACAAATCCGTTGCACCCTATGCATGATATGAAAAGACTGTTTTTTGGTGATGTCCAGTGCATCTCCTTCTGCCCAATCAACGAGCTTTTTGGGCCACTTCCTCGTGTGAGATAGACGCCCACACCCAATAGGAATAGGTCGAACGAAACTATTCTCGTGGGTATCTCGAAGGTCCTTCTGGCGAAGGGGGCCTGCGTAGGAGAAAAAGAACAACAACACGTAAATGAATGACTCCACGTCGTCAAAATGCGTGTGTCTCTTCCCCCGCAGTACGTTGCAAGATACTATGTAAGGGAAAGTGCCCTGGCAATGGTGAGTCGGTAGCATCGCAAGAAGTATGAGTATGTTTACCGTTCGCAGCGCTTTGACGTGTTTCTTCTCCTCTCGTTTGGCGACCATATCTGCTCGGCAACTTCAACCAACTCGTCATCGGTTTCAATGCCCGCATTCGCAAGTGGTGTAGGTTCCTCAGTTTTCTGTGTATGGGCATGTCAAAGCCGATCAACTCTTCCCAAGGATAAAGGCCCAGAACAAAGTTGTTGTTCTCGCTGATATCTCGGTGTAGAACCCCGATGCTCGTAAGAGACTGATGGTCCTTTCATCCGATTGTATCAACATGAAGCACGAAGATGACGTGTCCGACAGACCCATACCTAATAATGCCCCGCGTAACCCTCGCACAAGATCCTGCACACCTCAGAAATATTTTACTGGTCTCTTGAGCTCGGAAATAGAAATTGTGAGCACCCGGTTTTCGACTTGCACAAGACACATCTGTTCGTCAAAAAAAACCTCTAATCGCGCCAAGCGTCGTGCACACCTCTCAGCCTTGAATATCCTGAAGACGTGTCAGCAAACTGTACAGCGAGACACCATACTTGAGCGGAACGGTCGCGTTAGAATTAAAATTGTTTTGCAATCTCTTCATCACAGCGTCATGGTCGGATCCTCGCTCCAGATCTTGCTACGACATCTTCAAAGCTAGCCTTCTTTTATCGTCACTCGAGCTGGACGTAAATAGAATCCCCAGACACGTATGACGGTACACGCGTAGCGGGAAAAAGACCATCCGCTCTTCCTGCATGATAACTGTTTCGTGTACCCACGGCTGTGCGCGTTTCAGTCCCCGCGTGTTCCGCTGCACTCGTTCGACGCCTGCAGCCAGATCCTTGTTCTTTGCCTCGCGACGAGGAGCGATGCAGTAAATTTGTGATATCTCGGATCGGCAGTCTTGAAGTCATCTGAGAGTACTTGCACGGGCAACAATAGAAAGTCAGGTCGCATGTCTTCTCCATCTGGTTCACTTGAGAGTGGCATGGCATGGTTTTTATCGCTGCGAGCCGCGAAGCGATTGTTCAGCTTTAGGACCACACTGGCAAGCTTTGGGCCGCGCGAAATCGAACGCGCGATCAGTGATCTCGTTGAGAAATATGACGAGTGTGTCTTCGTCGATTGGCTCTGCAGGGAAAGTGGTCCAAATAAATGAGCAGGTTTTCTGTTTCTTTTTTTCCCTTGCCTTTCGAGTTCGTCTGCTTCCCTTCTCCTTTGGTATCCGTGAATGATGAGTCTGGCTCTCCGCGATCGTTCTCGGTAAACGCCCGGATGCAACTGTGCATTTCAACGTCCTCGAAAGCCTGCTCAATAACACGCTGGGCTTCCTCGGAATTCGGATGGAGGGCGACATTGTGACTGTAAGGTGAAGTCGACTTTGAACGATGCCATCATGGACGAATCGGCGCAGAATATCCGTCGCTAACTCCTTTGACATGATGTGACCGAATACGTGGTCCGCGAGATCATCCATAAATAACGTAGCTCGCGGTCGAGCGCCACCTCCACAGTGGTGCGTGTGTGCGATTGGCCTGGCTGTCTATTTGGAGGCCGACTGCTCCATTGGAGAGGGTTGAGTCTCAGTACGGACGGGAATGACAAGGTTTCCTTGATCGCGAAATTTGAGAAAATTCATGTTACGCTTGAGTTACAGCAGAATTGGCCGACAACGATAGAGCAGGGAATCAAACGTACAATTACGCGCACGATTCTTGCGTACTGCTCGGTTTCTGTGGCAGCATGAGCAGCATCAACAGTCGCAGTCAGCGTCGTAGTAGCCATCGCGCAAAGTGGACGTGGCCCAGAATGATGAGCCTGAGTGTCTCCGGAGTCCGAGTGGCAATTAGAAAGAGTGGGACTACTGTCAGGCGAGTGAGCTTAGTCTTATACTAACCTGTGTGGACGTCTGCCTGCTCGTCTGCACTGGCTTTCCTTGATAGACAATGTCTGGCGTAGAACATGAGCCTCCGATCGCGACGCGTCTCTTGAAGTTATGTATATACTTGATTTGATTGCTTTACTAATAAACCTGCTCACACGGAAAAAGTTTACAACGTCGGGCTCAAGCTAAGGAAGGGTGAATAACAAGACAGCCGTCTCCTTTCGACGGAGTCTCCCAAAGCAACATGGCATTCTGCTCTTTTCGTCTTCAACCCACCCGCCCCCCTTCTAGTACAGCTACGAAAGGTACGTAAGCAAAAGGACATGCAACGATGCAGTCGGCGAATGCGATAAATACTACATACACATGTCAATATGCGAGTAAGGCAGGGAGAAATTCCCATTTGTACTATTAACTAAAGGGCAAAGGAAAACAGAAGCGTTAACAACAAACAGAAAAATGAGACCGAGACAATAGAGATGAGTCAATTTTTATGTCCACGCAAAATACTTGGATTGCATCTAGCCCTAAAGTGCGATGTCGAAAGAGCGGGGATGAGAAACGCGGTAAGAGTTGTGCACCGATTAAGCGGCGATAGGAACGGCGGACTTGGTCTCATTCTTTTTCCCTGCTGCTACTGCTGCCGCTTCCGCGTCTTGAACGGCCTTCTTCGTAGCCTCCAGCTCCTTGATTTGCCTTTCCAGTTTCTCCTTGACGTTATCTGCAGCGGCTGCACCCTTATTTGGGATATTGAACGTCATGCTTCGATGCACGCTACCACCCATGCTACCCGCCTCGGGGTTTGGCACGTTTACCAGCGGTCCGCTGGTGGATAAACCGCGATGGAACGATGTCGGCAATACGCGGCCCTCCGGGTGTTGGAAAGGACACGCAGCACGAGTGCAAGCAGCACCGAAACGGCATTGTTGATTAGAGTGAGTGTTCGATGGGCGCGAGGGGTGTGAATATGTGCAGTTGGGACGGGTGCAGGTGGCACCGAAGCGGCAGGGGATGGGGTTGGAAGGTGTGCCAGTGTAAGCTGGCGCGGTATGGGGATGGGGATGGGTTGAGGGTGGTTTTTGAGTGTCGGCGCCTGAAGGAACCAAGTAAGCAGAGGAACTGAATGGAAAAAAAGCTGTTACCTACCAGGCGCATTGATGGCCGGACTGACATGTGATTTTATACAATCCTTGTCTTTACAATCCTTGCCCTTCTCACATGCATCCGTGCTCAGTACCACACCACTCTCGGCCGTGGCGACTGGCGAAGGATGTGAATACCTGCACTGCGAGTTCGTGCATTTGGTAGCAAACTTGCACAATGTTGGAGATTGGGGGCGCTCCGGTAGCACATACGGTATCCGTTGCTGCTGAACGAGGGGCGGCTGTTGTACAGAAGCAGGTATTGGTGTTGGTGCGACTATGGGCACGGAAGGCTCGACAGGTTGACCTGCATTAGTCTCGGATGGAGGTTGGGGCTGCACTTGCGTCTGAGTGGGAGTGGGCGACCCAGAGGATGGTGCAGGTGATGCTCCGACAAATCCACCTCGTCCTGGTCCTCCACCACGACCCCTCCCACCTCGTCCACCACCCCTTCCTCTCCCATTCACGCCTTGCGTTGGTGTTTGTCCTTGACCAAAAGCGCCGCCTCCTTGATACATAGCCATGTCTCCTTGTTGCATCCCTGGGAAACCACCGCCCATCATCTGCCCTGTGGCAGGATTGAGCATTCCCATCGAGGTGGCCATCTGAGCCATGAGCGCCATCTGGCTCATCATCATCTCCTGCAGCACCAGCGTGTTCGCATTTACATTAGCCGCGGTCATATCCATTCCAACACCATTTTGGAAGCCCATCATCATGCTCGGGTCGGGCGTTGCCCCACCGGGGGGGATGCCACCATTCGTAACGGCATCGATGCGAGCCTGGATTTCGTCTCCGTGCGCATATGGTTGGTGCACGCCGTTTCTTCCGCCTACACGGTCTAATAGACTCCTTCCGCTCGCACCCGGACCAGCCTCAATTCTTGAACCGCCACTTAGCATCGCGCGAGGACCGGTTGGCACCTCCATACGACGCGTTTTCGATGGGCCATGCCCAGTAGGTGAGGGTGACCGTACGGACGCTGTTCGTTTCTGCCCATGACCAAGCGTCGAGGAGAGCGCTTGCTGATAAAGAGGAGCGCCACCCTGCGCTCCGGTGCGAGGATTGAGTGGTCGTCGGTGGTCAGTTGTCGAGGATGGTGAATGAACGGGGATTTCAGATGTAGCTTGGGGTTTTGAGGTGGTCGCTGATGCGAGGGAAGGAGAGGTGGTCGATGATGTTAGTGGTATTTCCGACTCTGGAGCACCTTTGGCTGCTTCCACAAATAGCCAATCGGTGAAGCTAGGATCTATTGAACATTGAAAGACAATTAACAAAGATACGAATTATAGGAGATGAGGAGTTGGAAGGTCACACGAACCAAAGTCTGTTCCAATTACTACGATGAACGAACAAGGGCAAGTCAGCTGGGCGCGAAATGATCGGAAATGCATATAATGCTTACAATCCTCGAGTTCAGATGTTATTTGAGCTGTAGTGGCGGACAAGGTCAGTACTGATCCTACCCATGCTCCGGAGCAGGAAGCATTGACGTACCAGCAGTCTTGTTATTAATGATCATAATAGTGATATACTCTGCCATGACCGGGTCTGAACAACCGCCTTGATAAGCATTTGAGTGGGCGGAAGTGGTTGTGAAGGACTGACCAGCATCAGGACTGAATCCCCGCTTCATGAGCTCGTCCTGTATCGCATTCTGTTGAAAAAAAAAGGGTCAAGTCAGCTGAAAAATGCTAGAAAAAGGCGAACTCGTACGCACTTGGAGAGCATTGGCGCGTTCAGTCCCAATTGTGAGGCCAAAGGGCATCTTGGTTGAAAGTGAAGGACGGAGGTCAACGACGGTTGATTGGCAAGAAGGAGCGAATCAATGCCAGTGGCAGGACGCGGGAGTTGGATGACTAATATGCTAAGTACTTGTCCAATTCGTTGTTATTATTGCTAAGCTGATTATGACTCGGACCAGCTTGAACAGAACTACGTGCGGCCAGTGACCTCTATTCTACAACGACACCGACCCATTTGGTGGTCCGGGTATGTCATGTAAATTAACACAAGTTGACTCGGAACTGAACATCATGACAAGTTTACGCAGATTCAGATTCCGGCGCCGGTACTGCGTCAAACGCTATCATCAGACTTCCTTGACGTCGTTGTTCTCCACTGACGGGAGGTCGGCTCCGCTCAAGCCACGTCCATCGTCTTCCTCGCTTGACCCTTCTCTCGAGGAAATTTCACCTCGCATTTCCATTCCTCGCAAAGCTTTGAGCTGACGTTGCTCAGCTTTTTGCTTCTGAATAATTGCCTCTCTCTTTCGCCTCAATTCCTCCGGCGACAGCACTGGTCTCTGCCCAGGGACGGGTGCAGCTCTAAGGAAATTACTTTAGCATCAAAACGTCCATTTTCTTCGCAGCACGTTACTTACGGCTGTTGGGCCCCCTGATCGCTTGGAATAGTCGACGGCCCAGCAGATCTGTTAAAATCCAATCTCCTGTCACGGTCACCCGCCAGGAAACTTGAGAGTCGCACTCACTTGTCTGACGCTTTGTGATCCGACGTCATTTTTTCTCCATACAGCCACTTTCTGTCCCACGTCGGCTCGATCTCTTGCCAGTACCGAAAATAGGCTTCCATCCTCTCTCTCCGCCCGCTCTCCGCTTTCACGAGATCCCGAACGTCCCTTGCCCTTTTGCGAAGTTTCACAGCGGCTTCGCGTATACCCGTCACATTATCCAGAAGGGCGACATCTTGTGCGGAGATTTGTTGCATGATCGTGACACAACGCTTAAGGTCGTTGACATTGGCAGGCGGGGGAGTCTCCGAGCGCGAGGAGACAGGCGTGGCGAAATCGAGTTGTTCCTCCTCAGTCATTTCGGATTCGGTGCCGCTAAATAGCTCTTTGTCATACGAAGCCACGACGGGTGCCTTCCGCGCTGGAGATATCGACCGCGGAGCCAATGATCCTGCGTCTGGCGGTGGCGGATCTATATAGTGGCGTCAGATACCAGAGTAGAGTCCTGGACGTCCATTTGTACCTTTGGCGCTCGTCTCTGCTGATGTATCTTGGCTAGGTTGGGCGTCTTGGGGCGCTGCGGGCGGTAATTCCGGAACTTCTTCTGACACGGCTTCTCTCTTCAGTCGCTTTCGCGATGGACCCTCCTCAAGATCATCATTCTCAGCTGGTCTACGTTATATGGCATCAACTCTCCATCGAAGAGCGTTGGGTTCCCCGCTTACCTTATTTTCTCAGGTATCTGCAGGCTCGACAACTGTTGAATAATTAATTCGCTCTTCATGTTCGCTTTCACTTTGTGGGCCTGCGCGTCGTTAGCACGAGTCTCGTGGTACGGGTGGGTGCAACGCATACCTTGGCGAGTTTCTGAAGTTCGGAACGAGGCAGCCTTCGAAGGGCTGCCTCGTTCAGGTCTTCATCTGACGCCGCAGATGTTTTTGGGATCTTTAGCTTGATTTTCAGGCCAGTCCGAGGAGCCACAGTCTTCGACTTGCTCCTGGGTCGTTTGAGAACCATGTCGTATGTTTTGCAAAGGGGTATTCGATTGGTATGACAAAGTCGCTCAGCTGGTGTGGGGGGAGAATGGGAAGAAACGACACAGGTGCGTCTTACAGTAAATCTTGTCGGAGTGGTCCGTAGACGAGAACAATAGCCACCACTTGGACCTACAGCAGCCATATAAGCGATCGGGGTCCAATTTTGGGACGATGTCAAAGCAACCCAGCATTTCTGTCAGACACGGCAACGCACATGTCAGACGCC
>JBBPTD010000421.1:0-27314 GCA_038093895.1 Boletus aff. mottiae
CTACACGCGTCAGGGACTACCATCGTAATCGGGCTGAAGACTCTGGTCACAGGCGATCCTAGATTGCAAAAAAACAACAACTTGAACGCGTAGATTTGATCCATTTCTCTGGCTCTGGTCGTTGTCTCCGTTTCTCACGGTAGTCGCTTCATCAAAAAAAGTACTCTCGGATCGTTTTGCTCGTAGAATGACAATTGCGATCGGTTCGGTGTTTCATCATGGTCAACAGAGCTTCCTTGTCTTTGCTCGCATACATGAGTGTCCAGAATATGCTTGCTTCTTATTGCAAGTCACCGGCGGTGTCGAGCTCGACCTGTTCTGGGGTTTTATCCCAAAGATCCCAAAGGCTCGAGATAGGCCCTGCCTCCAAGACTATCTATGGTCAGTGATCACGGTCAACGTTTTGCTGCATTCCGGGACTGGCGCGCGATGATACTTTGGGGTGACCCCATTCATTCTCGGAGAACCTTGTGGATGACCGTAGCGCCCGTCTCGTGCTCTATGCTATCAAGCAGTTGGCACAAGTAACCCAGTCGGCGACGCGACACATTCCGAGTCTTTGCTTGCACACGTCGCTTGGAGCACCCTGACCGTTCGCTCCAGCGGTGTTGTTAACTTTGTACACCTCCTCGCCACTCAGTCAATGGGACCATTCATCATGCTCTACAGCGCACGGACAGCCGACACTGTTGGTGCTCGCTCTTTGTCTAAGCACATGCACAACTGCCACCGCTAATTCATCATTCCACTCGCCAATTGGGGCCTGTATACAGGGTTGCCCATCACATCCGTAGGTAACGTCAGCCTATCAGCCCTAGTTGCAGTTGCTCATGCTGCCGAAATGCTCACTACGACCAATCGTGCACCACCGCAACGCATCGAAGATTGCGTGCATCCCTCACCAGTAATTGCATATGGTACGCAGTGTACATGACTAGCCACACACCATCGACACATCAATGAGCTCATTGTATCTCCCAGTTTGTCTCTAGATAGAGGCTATGGTGTCCAATGGTCAGTTGTCTCTTGTTTTTCAACAAATTTTTGTAACCTTGTGTTTGGATCATGAGACCTATAGATGTGGATGAGTACGAGTATGAGTTCGCCTGTGGCTCAGAACGTCTTGCTTACCATCATCAACACAATCTATGACAACACATGGTGTGGCAGAGAAAGGAACATCATTGAAGACATCCCCCAGAAATTCATGTCCATTCAACACCTGGCCTGATCCAGGAGTATACAAAGTCTCCAAATTATCTGAGGGTAAGATCTTGTAGAGCCTCAAGAAATGTGTAGGTACATTGGAATGACCCAAATCATACAGCTTTGTTCTGATTGTCTTCTTGAGTTTAGACATCCGGTGTGCCATTGAGGAATGGATTATAAATGCAGATGTGCTGTCTGTTCCTCGAAGCCAGCAACAGATGTTGAAAGATGTGGCTATCAAGTTTGTCAATAGTTGTTCAGATAAGTGATAGACACTGCATACAGATGATAAGATGGAGCTGATTCCTTGGAATTGGTGGCTTGAAATAATATTTTAAGAGGTCTCTGCCAGTGAATTCAATAAAGTTCAGTTGGTCCAGTGTGAGTGCATCAAGGGTGTGCTCTGTGGAATCACCCAAAAGCACTGGTTTATTGTCAGGAACTTTGTAGATGTGAATTGTTGATGGTTTCCCTGTGAGTGATTTATGATGGGTGTTATAGATGAACTGTTTGAGATCAAGGATACTATCTGTTTCTGGAGAAACTTGGATGGTGTGCCAGGCATCGAGGGGTTGTCCACGAATCCAATAGTGAAGTGTCCAGTCTGGCATGGTTAAAGATGAATAGGGGGCAGGACAACTGGAAGCCCCCTTTATTCCTCGCAACTAGTACATGACACCACAGCCACTAACTCATGCGATAGGTACTCTGGTCCTTCGCGGGAATCAACGTGTGTCCATTGCAATCAGATCGAAGACTGGTCACTGGCGATTCTGAACTCAAGTTCAACGTGTAGACTTGTTCTGGCTCTGGTCGTTGTCTATTCCTGTCTCCGCCTAGCTGTCTCACAAAAGTAATCATTTATTCGTAGCACAACAATTGCATTTGGCTCAATGTTTCACCATGGTCAGCAAATCTTCCCTGTCCTTGCTCGCATACACGAGCGCCCGAAAGACGCTTCCTTCTCGTTGCAAGAGTTGACTGGGGGTATCGAGCTCGACCTGTGGGTCGGCGTCAGCATGAACGTGCGATCTGTTCTTGGGCTTTACCCCAAAACAGTACTCACGATACGTCCTGCGTCCAAGACCATCTATAACCGGTGATCACGGTCAGCACTTTGTTGCATCTGGGACAATTACAAGCACGCACGATGCGATCGGTATCTATCACGGATCGCAGCCTGTGGGCGATGATAAGTTGGGTGACCCCTTTCATCTCTCGGAGCGTCCTCTGGATGACAGCGTCCGTCTCGTGATCTATGTACGATGTCAAGCAGTTGCACAAGCAAACGATTAGAGGCGCGACACATTCCGGGTCCTTGCTTGCACACGGTGCTCACCTATGGCAGATGTCGCTGGAGGGTGACGCGGACGGCAAAAATGAGAAAGAAACGGAAAGGACGACGATCAATGACGTTGAACACAGGACAGCCGCCACCATACATACCTTCATCGAGGACGAGCAGCTTGCTCTCCCGCACCATCGCACGCGCGAGGGCCACGATCTGTTTCTGTCCGACGGAGAGATTGGCTCCTCGGGCGGTGACGGGCGTATCGAGCGTGAGCCTGCTGTTGCTGTTTTCAGAGTCGCCGCTGGCGGATGCCTGGAGCCGGAGCTGGGAGAGACCCGCAGATCGAAGGGCGTCATGAAGAGTCGCGTCGTCGAATTGATCAAACGGATCGAGGTTCTGGCGAATAGTACCGTTGAGGAGTTCGGCCTGACAAAGTGGTTACGTCTATACTTTTAATTCCGAGAGGGAGAAACAGTAGGGAAACCTACGGATTGGGGGATGATTGTCACACTTGAACGCAGATCCTCAAGCTTGATGGAGGAAGTGAGGATGCCATCGTAATACACGTTGCCTTCGGTGAAAATGCAGCGCAGGAGAGCGAGCGTGAGCGAGGTCTATTTGCATCACGATACGTGTACTCAGCGCCACAGCAAGGAAGAGAATAGACCGCTCAGTCACCTTGCCGCTTCCAGTACGACCGACTGCAAGGTAGTCAGATATGAGCAAATTGAAGGGGAATGAGGGCTAGCACGCACCAATCCCGATTCGCTCTCCGGAACGAGCGCGAAAAGTCAGGCTGTGGAGTACATTAGGACCACCCTTGGGGAACGTCATCATGCAATTATTTTTGCGAGAAATGAGAGCTGCATACGACCGAGTAGCGGGCTGACAAGTTCTCCACTTGCAAGTCTCCTGAGGCTGGCCAGTATGCGGGTGGAGTGCACTTGCTGATCGATTCAACTTCTTCTTGCTCTATGTCCATGTAGCTTGCAATGCGTTCAAGACTAAGAGAAAACATGTTCCACAACCACACTTGCGATTTCCCCTGGAACTTACCTATTGGCTGAGACCTGGATCAATACGGTGAATGTGCACATCGATGAAGACATACCATTGATTTCCGTGTCGTTATACTTGATTATCCACCATAGAATGAGTCCGCTAAAGAAAACTGTACAAATTCATCAGCTAGGCACAACAGCCCGACTGGGCAACGCACCAGCCGTGTTCAAGGAGAATCCGACGTTCGAGGGGTTGATGTTGTGGTTTCCGTACATCAAGTACGCTGCTAGTGCTGCCGTGAACGAGGCTCCTAGTGCTTCCAATCTTACAGATACCCAGCTGTGCGTTGTTAGCACAGAACTAGGATGCGTCTGCATTCCTTGTCTCACCAGTTGAGAGCATGAAACGTACGAGCTACCTTGGTGTAGTGATCAATGCTTGAATGGTACTCCTTGATGAACATGCTTTGTGCACCAAAGGCGCGGATGGAGACTAGGAGCAAGTCTTGAGAGTGAGGCATTCATTCCGAGACACCTCCGTAGTGACTTACCCAGGCCAGCGAGGATAGCACTCAGGCGCGCCAACATGGGTGCTTTGGCATTGCTAAGCTCTCGTTCGACAGACAGCTCGGCTTTCATATACACTTGTCCGCACCACCCACCGATGATTGCGATAATCAGGCCGGGCAGGATAAAAAGTGGAGCTAGATAAACCACAGCGGCGAGGCTGACTAGCATTGCGATCGTCAGCTCTACTAGTGTTGCCAAGTGCACGGAGAACGCTCCATCCACTACACGAGTCAATTGTACACTCGCAGTCACAAGAACGTTTCCGTACCTGCGCCGATGTCCTGAGTACATCTTGTGATAACCCTGGCCACTGGTGTCGTGTCGAGCCATCTACGAGGACCTTCAGACAGGATGAACCAGAGGACGGGAAACGGAGTACCTGAATGTAGCACCAAAAATCTTCTCGATGAGTCGGTTATGAATTGTCTTGCAGGCCCTCAGCGACCCTACTAGGTTAACCGTGTACGACAGGGAATAAAGAATTACGGTACAGCACACGATCGAGGTGTAGATTGTGATGTTGCTGAAGGTGGGATTTCAATAATTGTTTCAAATATATAGTTCTCAAAACCTTACTATCCAACATTGACCATAGAGGATTCCTGGTATTGCCCGGCCCAATAGCCAAGATACCAGTTCTGAACGACTCTGCTAGCGTGTGTAGCAGACATGCCGAAAACGAACAAACACCAGGACAAGACAGGTGCGCGGCCGCCCCATCCGAGGAGGTAGAGGAGAACTGAGAACACGTTTAGTGGAACAGTGCTCAGAGTTGGAAGTCCCAGGTAAGAGTCTTACCTGCCGACCAACTAACATGACCCTCAGCTATCTCTTCTGCTGTTGTTAGTGTTCCGCCTTCTATTCCGACTGATGGAATGATGTTCCCCGACGGAGAGGTGTTGTCACTCGACGAGCCGTCGACTTCAAGCTTCCTGATGTGGTCCGTGTCTCTACCATCGCCGGGTTCCAAACCCCCATGACTCTGAACTTGACCCTCGTTGTCCAGAGTGACTACATATCGAGCGATGTCCTTGACGAGTGATATGTTGTGGGTCTAATCACATGGATTCAAGGGGCGAAATCGGAGGTAATAACCTACGTACCGCCATGATGATGGTTCTTCCCTTTACTAACTTACCTCGAAAACAGTGATCGACGATCCATTGGCTAGTCTGGACATCCAACGCTGCGAACACCTTTGACGAGTTCATCAATGTTTTGTGATCACTTAGAGGCATTAATCCTACATCATCGAGGAGAAGGACTTGCGCAGAGGAGTAAATGGCTCGCGCCAGTGTTATCCTAGCCTGTTCCAGTCCGAGTCTCAGCTCGTTACAAGTCCCTATAAGGATCGTCTTCACCTTTTGCCCACCACTGTCTCGCGGATGTGAGGAAATACAAGGGACATAATCAAGAACACTAACCTCAGTGTCACTCCTCTTTCCCCAACCTCAGTGAGATCTCCATGTTCCATAAGTGCTAGGTCAGGTTTCAACGCACACTGGAGCAGCACTGTGTGGAATCTCAACAAAACCTGTACGGATCTGAGTGGCAGGTAACGGACTCACCTGATGTGTACCGCTCTTCATCAAATTCTGAGTGAAAGAGAATATTATCCTGATTTTCTGATCAGATCGAGGGCTTGATCCCCTCCTGCATCTCGGTGCTTACCCGAATGGTCCTGTTCAGTATCCACGACTCTTGAGCAGCATACGCAACACCGAGATGTCTGGGCAAATTACACCAAGATGAAGGGGCGGATGGGTGAAAATACATTTCACCAAGAAGCGCCATGAGTAACGACGTCTTCCCTGAACCCGTCGGTCCTGTGACAAGATTCAGCTCCTTGTGTTTAAATATGAGTTCATCGTGGACGCTGAGAGTAAAGTATTTGCTCTGAGGGGTTTGTGTACTGCGTTCTGACTTGGTCCAGGAAAAGGCAGCATGTGAGATCCCGATCGCGTCAAAGGGGATGTTATTGTCGTTCTCGGTGTGAGATATACTGCGTTCAGGTCCTGGAAGCTCGCTAACCACGTCGTCCTTGGATATATCAGCCAACGGGAAATGGACGAATGAAATAGATACACACATGCAACAGAAAGCTGTTGATGCGATCGAGTGCGACCTTGCCTGGATGTGGTGGTCAGTTCGCAGCAAAAGCGTAAAGGGCGCGCAAGACCTCGGATGAAGCATGGTATGGAATCGGCTGCCACGCTAATTTGCTGGTGGAGTAGATCAAACACTATATACTCGATCCATCACGACATTCGAATGATAAAGACTTGTCTCACCAGAGATCGACGAGTATACAATGGATGCTGAAGAAATTTGAGACATACGAATATAATAGAAAGTTTCAAAGCTAACTTGCCAGTGAGATTTTGTCTGGCAACCAGCGTCTACCATAAATGCGGTTACACCCTCAATCAACTTTAAGTGTGCTTGGACAACTCACATATGTCGAGTAGGTGATAAGCATGACAACGATGGGTATAGCGAAGCTATAGGCAGATTATTGCTCATTCAGTAGCAGATAAGCGGATACACCAACTTGATCATGCCGTTCAAAAGCTGAAGGAACGCGCGCTTCCTGGTCCAAGAAAGCTCTTCCACACGCTTGTCTTGAATCCCGCTGCTGATCTTGCGCTCCCATCCGAAAAGTTTGATCATCCGGAGGACGTTCATAACTTAATGCACTCAGAACCCGACAGTGTATGACGAAGCGCTCAATTTGTACGCACTTTCACTCACAAGCTGCACCCTAGCATCGGTCTGTGGACATGAATACGAGATGCATGTTCAAAATGAACGAACAAACCTGTTTCATCTTTTCTGCCTCTACGCGTTGGAACCGGCCACCGATGTACCCTGGGACCGGAAAGAGGATCACCATGACTGCGGCGCCTACCAGAGAACTACGTCACGTCAATGAGGGAACCTATGATATGGAATCCATTCAACTCGCCTCCAGCCCAAAATCCCATGAAGGAAGGCGATACATAAGATGATCTGCACGGGAACACCAACCACTTCATTATCTCAGCTCTTTCGTATCTGCAAGCAAATATCTGAGGGGCATACTGGTCGGAAGGAAATTCTTCGCCTCTGTTATACTTGTCAAGTCTGTCGTCACGTGATTGTTTATGGTGCCAATGAGATTAACTTGATTGTTTGCGTTGTTCCCGTCTAAGGATATATCATTGCTCCCATCGCCCTGGAGTCTGATTCGCAAAGCACGCTTAAATATGAGGTTCGAAAGAAGCACTTCCGCGTGTACAGCCACCCTAGTCTACAAAAGAACCGTCCACCAGATTTGCTCACCAGACGTGGTTGCATGACTTACTAGAATGAAGGTAGACCACTGGTACGAGATGGAATACATGATCGGACTGAGAGAAAGGAGCAAGATCCATACTATCGGTCGTATGGTCGCTCCTTTGCCTTGGGTTTCCAGGTATCTAGGCAGATGCCGATGAGTGATGGGGTATAACTACGTAAAAGGCACACCCATACCCGAGAAATTGTCCCAACGCGGATGGACTTGCAAGCTGTAAAGCGACCTGAATCAAAACTAAAAATACTACCATAACATATTCTGATACTGGCCCAAGATGTTAGCAAAACCGTGTCTCGCCGTGTACAATGCTAGACTCACAGAAAGCATTCATCAATCCAAAGAAGACACGAGTTCTATGAATTTCACGAGGTTCCAGGTGCTGTTCAACTATTCAATTTGATAGGACACGAAGGGCATGCGTTTAAACTTACAAGCGTATTCCGAGAAACTATTTCTGCCACGTGGTCATAATCGGCGAGAGGAGGCAGAGTGTCTGCAGTGAGATGCTTAGATGTATACGCCACACTGATCAATGGGTTAAGCCAGGAATAAAGCAGGAGTGACAACCAGGATGCCGTCTGCTCTGGATGAGGATCCCCGAGAGGGTGCTGCGAGAGTAAGTCATAAATTGGAAGTAAATATTCCGCTCTGAAAATACGCACCGTGTCATTTACAGGTCGATATTCGCGGGGACATGTAAGTGGTATGATGATCCCGAGGATACCAAGTAAAGCGTCTTCCACCACACTATACAAATCAAGCTGGTGGGTCAACCCTGCGAAGGTAAACCATGGCCAGAGGTCACGATGCGCGATCACTCCAAAGGCACCAAACCAAACGAGATCCACGTGTCCAATTAGCTGACTGTTTCCAAAGTCGAGGCCGAATACTGAAAGTAATGTAAGAAGTACCCCGTAGCCCTATTATAATCATAAGCGTGCAGAGGTGACGTTTGCACCAGTTCTCAACTCACGACAGCTATGTAGAGAACTCCACCTATTGCGCGACTGCCTGGTGGCCGTGTATCTTGATGATACCACGCAATGGCAACAGTAAGAGAGAGCAATATAGACGCAACCACTCTGGCGGCCTTGAAATATAGCGGCAGTGTCCCTGTGCAGTTGGGACCACGACCTGCGCTTTTGGCACGGCGCTTGGTACATATGGCAGAGACAAGCAGGATCAAGAACGACCCCATCACAAGTATCGATGGGAGGAGGTCTATGGTGCGATAGAATTCGTTCATCTTGCGTCGTATCGTGACGAAGTTTTTACTTGGCTGACGCGTCTGGGCAACCGACTCTGAAGCCGATTGGAATAGTCTCTTCAAGGTTTGATTGGATCGAGTTCGTTCGACGTTCAAGGAGGGAAGTGGGAATGAAATACTAGTAGGGTCGTTTCCAAGCTGAGCTTCTACGACTCTGACAATTAAAGGGGGCTTGCCTTTGCCATTTCTCTCACCCAAGACTACGGTCCGCAACTACTGTGGACTAACATTGTGACAGCGGCTGCCGGAGAACATCATACCGGCAAAATAATACCTACCGTGATATTTTGAGCCTTCCGAGTTGATCGGCACGACACAAATAATGTTGTCCAACATTGTACTAGTGGCGACAAACACGACCTAAGAGTTGGATCGCCCACCGAATGCCTCAGCGGGGTATAATATGTCAAGATGGTGTTGAATAAGGCGAATTGTGTTGTATGTACGCTATATACACCTACTTGCGGTTTACCGGAAACAGTACGTGGTCTATATACAGGAGGCGACCCACCGGTCGGGTATGTCCATTTGTCCTCAGCGTGGACTGTTGCAGATAGAACCGCGCTCAGGATGTATAACGCGCAGTGGTGTCAGTACGCGGCGCAGTATGCCTTGACAAGGTCGTTGGTCGACCCGCCCCCTCCTCGGCTCTTTGCTGGGCCGAACCGTAGCGCAGTGATTCCGCAGTCATGCTTGAGGGTTCCGCCAGCTTACCGCACGCCACATACCACGGAGGAAAACTTGAGGAGATGTATCCAGTACCAAGACAATAGTTACACTCACTGGAATCAAAGTGACTGCCCCCTTTCTGGCCCTTCAAGCTTGGCCAGTCATCGAGTCATCCCTAATCTCCGTCTCAGATCCCACGCGGCACAAAAAAAGATGGGTCAGGAACCAAGGTGACGAACACCTTCTCAGGTTTTGAATTCCCGTCACGGTCTGGCTACGGTGGCGTGTGTGTTCTCCCAACATCTGACACCGAACCTCGGCGGCCACACTGGCACAAGCTTCAACAAGCTTTCAAGTTCCACGCTTGAGTCCTCTTGAGCCAAGTTCGTAGCATACTTGGGGATACCCAGACCCTCTTTTATCGGAAAAGAAAACCATCGTATCTGCCAGCCAACTTATGCCAAGCAGTGGAGTCGACTCTGCGATGATTAATTCTTGTCGCCGGTTACCGGTGACTCGAAGTATCCGGTACTTATGCTCCTTGTTGAAAGTAAGTACGAACCTGGGAGATTAACATGATGACCAATGACCTGACCAACCCTCAGGGATACAGTTGCAGCCACCATAATCTCATAATGCATATTAGCATTTGGTACGCGAGTCCCTTCGGCGTGGACTGCCAATATGAATATGTATGTAATGTAACCTTTCCTATGAAATTTCACTGTATAGGATGCCTTGCCGCCAACAATATGGCAATGCCCTGTGAGCGAGTCAGAATCAACATGCCGAGTTGTCGTTGCTCAGCGCCGATCCCCCATATAAATTGAACATGCAAGTCGAGCACGAGCAACTGTCGCACAGAACTTCTTTTACCCACCGCATTTCTAACCCGAACTAGTGATGACCTCTTCACAGCAGACTCCCGCGCTTTTCAAGCCAATCAAGGTCGGTCGGTTAGCGCTTCAACACCGTGTCGTCCTCGCCTCCTTGACCCGTTTCCGAGTACATGCCTCCTACGTTCCTGGGCCACAGCAAGCTTCCTACTACTCTCAGCGTGGTTCTGAACCAGGGACCCTGCTTATCGCAGAAGCTACCCTCATCTCCCATGATGCAGGAGGATACAGCCATGTTCCAGGCATCTACACCGACGAGCAAATAAAAGCCTGGAAAAAAGTACGTGCCCTTTTCTTCTATCACCGTCGATCCGTCCAGAACCCCGTCTCACGGTTTGCTTGTGAATGGCATCAGGTCACGGATGCTGTGCATGCCAAGGGATCGTACATCTTCCTCCAACTCTGGTCGATGGGTCGCGTTGCCGACGTGGATCTCCTTGAGAACCAGGACCCGCCTTCGCCGTACGTCTCTGCATCGTCCGTCACGTTGACTGGTCGGCCGAGGCCACCTCGTCCGTTGACCGAAGCTGAGATCCAAGATTACATTGCCGCATATGCAACAGCGGCGAGCAACGCCGTACACAGTGCCGGATTCGATGGGGTGGAGGTTCATGGCGCAAATGGCTACCTCCCCGATCAGTTCCTTCAAACAGCGTCCAACACACGTACAGACAAGTGGGGCGGAGACGAACAAGGGCGTACACGATTTACGAGGGAGATCATCGACGCCATCGTGGACGCTGTGGGCGACGATCGCGTGGGTCTTCGTATCAGTCCCTGGAGCACATATCAAGGTGAGGACCCTTGCGTTGGTCCGCCTGCTTGTCGTGCTCATTTACTGTCTTTCCAGACATGGGGATGCCGAACCCCCGACCCACATTTGCGTACCTCGTTACCGCTCTACGTGACAAGCACCCCAAGCTGGCGTACTTTCATGTGATCGAGCCTCGCGTGGCAGGTCCTTCGGACACGGATACAGCACTCAACCCAGACGAGAACAATGACTTTTTGCGAGAGATATGGAACGGTGGCGAAGGTGGTGAAGAGAGAGCATTCATATCCGCTGGTGGATATACTCGCGAGAAAGCACTACGCACCGTAGAGGACAAGGGAGGGCTTGTCGCATTCGGGCGGTTGTATGTATCAAACGTGAGGCTGCCTGCTCTTTCAATGTGTTCTAATGCTGTGCTCATCCGTCGACTTTGACTCGGTACAGCCTGATCTCCCAGCGCGGTTGCAGGAGAATATACCCCTGACACCTTCGGATCGGTCAAAGTATTATTTGCGAGGAAACTTGACGCCATTCGGGTACAACGATTGGCCGTTTGCGGATGGCAGCGTTTGAGGGAATATGGACGAGCCCTATAGTAATTACATCGTCAGGCGTACTGGTGCGTGCATGGGCTGTGCCCTATCAACGAGTCGGGACAGACCTATAAATTAGTTGGCTGGTGTTGGTCTACGATTTTCCATATTGTTGTTCCTTATCTGTTATCTCTGTTATCTTGCTTCCTGCTTATCTTGTTCAGCTCGTGATTACCATGAACTTTATCTTGATGGTGAATAGTCTCTCAGTGAGTCAGACAAATTTCTTGTTCACCTCAGTTCGTCTCCTAGAGACAACTGAGGTGAGGTACACCTTGATTTCCTGACATACCATGCACCTCACCTTGACTGAGATCAATTAGTCTTGATGATGAATAGTCTCAGACAAATTTCTTGTTCACCTCAGTTCATCTCCCTGAGACAACTGAGGTACACCTTCATTTCCTGACATATGTACAACAACGCAGCTAAACTGTCTTAGTCATACAGCTGGGAGGTATACAAGGACCATTGGGACAGTGTACATCATAGTAGACAGGTCGACACAACTATCAGTTCACTTTCTTACTTGAGTAAATCACCCATTTTTCAAGCCGCAGACATTCGAGTCAGGCAACAAGAGATTGGATCACCCACTGGATACTGTAAAAATGATGTTCTGAATAAGAGGTGGATTGTATGTGTATGTATGCTACATCCAGTGCTTGTGGGGTTTTGCTGATGCTAGTCTTAGTCCAATTCTTCAGTCAGATCGAGGTATGTGATATATGTTCAGAGTGTCCAGATCTTCACGGTCGAATCACGTCCACCTGAAGCAAGATAGCGGTCCATATACCGGAGGCGATCTACCGGTCGAGTGTGTCCATTCGTCCGCAGCGTGGAGTGTTGCATGGTGGTGCGGTTGTATATCTGGAGTGCAAAAGATAGGATTGCGCTTAGAGTGTGTGAAGCAAATGATGGAGTGTGTGTAGTATACCTTGACGCCGTTCTCTCCCGTGGCGGCGACAATTTTGCGGGTATCAAACTGCAGCGCAGTCACTCCGTGGTCGTACTTGAGGGTTTCGAACACTCCGCCAGAACGCACGTCCCATATCTCAAAACAGTAAACGTGAGAGATGGATCCAATATCAAGACAACAATATCTATACTCACTCGAATGGACTTGTCCAGACTGCCGCTAACAATATGGATTTCGTCAAACTGTAGGCACGTTATAGGACCTGTGTGTCCGAACAGAGTCCGATGAGCCTGGCCAGTACGCACTGGGGGGTCGTCAGTCTTTTGACGAGACCACGAATGAACAAGGTGCTTACTATCCCACATCCTGACTGCACCATCGCCACTTCCACTTACGAGTCCATACCCCCAGAACTGGACGCCCCCCACGAAGTCTTGGTACATATCCCAACTCCCGTCCGCGTAGGGTGGCGTTGGCACGGCGAATGTGCCAGTGGCTGCGGCTGCCCCAGATAATGGTAACTGGCTACCGAGTGGGGTAACTTGGGAGTGGGAGATCGCCCAAAGGATGTCCATCGTGAGCACACATTGACCGGTGGTGAGATCCCATTGACGGAGCGTCTTGTCCGATGCACCCGTGACCTATCAAGAGTCAACACCATTGTGCACAGCGTCACGGATGGCAATCACCAAACACTCGTCTTCGAAATAAAGAGTTGTGACTGGCTTGGTGTGTCCGTCAAACGTCCTCACGCAGGGACCGTCGGAGTCTGTACCAGCCTCGCTCACTGTGGCGGACCTCGTGTAGTCTGGTTTCTCAATGAGCTCGCCGTCATGGTATGAGCTCGAGTCTTCTTCTAAGACGTTGCTGAGTCCGTCCTTTTCCCAGCCGTCATCCACGAGACGAAGATCCCATAATCGAACAGAGCCATCTTCACTGCCGGTCAGGCACAAGTTGTCCTCTACTTGTATGCACTTGACTCCGCCGCGGTGCCCACGTAGACGGCCAATCTCGGATGCTGTCATCAGGTCCCAAACGCGTGGTTGAGGGTCGTCTTGAGACGAGCTGACCAATGTTCCATATGGTTCTGAGAAATCAAGGGCAGTTATCGGTGTCAAGTGGGCTTCCAAGGTCTTGGATGATGATGAGTGAGTGCGAGACAGAGCATTAAATGATGTGAGGTACCATGAACGCTATGGCGGGAGGAAGTTCATCGTGCTCTGAGGGTAGGAAGACGGGACCTAACATCGGATGAGACATGAGGGAGTGTAAGCTGGTGATAGGTACTACCTTTTCTCCGTCGCGAAGGAGGGACGTGATGAGCTTGAGGGGCAGCAACTTTGTGGTGTTTTGGGGTTGCTTCTTCGAATTCCAAGCGTTCCTGAATGCCTTGGACTGATGTGTGGTGAGCTGACTTGGACGAACCAGACAACAAGTAGACAGACGTTCAGCATCCAACTCTAATTCATCCTCTTGAATTTTCAGCAAGTCTCTTTCTAATTGATCGCGAATTAAATCCAATGCTTTAATCTTGTTTTCGACCTCTGAGATCTCGTTCTGGACCAAGTTCTATGAGAGCATCGCATGTTACAAGGAAAAGGGATAGCAGAGACGAGCACGTACCTGGCGTACATGGAGATTCTCCTTGTCGCCAATGATTTCGTCTGCTTGTCGCGTGAGCTCGTCCTTGCCTAGCATCTTGGTGGTGCTCAGACTCTCCCTAGCCTTTCTCTTCCCTTTACGTCTCCTTTGGTCGACCACGACTACATCGTCTTCGCTGACCACACTATGACCGTCCTCGCCATCATCCTCCAACATGGCTCTCGCCTGGATGCCTAATTTTCTTAAGCCGACCTTTGGGAGATCGACATGTCGTAGCTGTCGCCTCCTCGTGCGGTTCTTCTCGGAGCTGGGTATTGTGGCATTGAACCCGCGCAAAAGGCTCACGTCTGATGCGACACCATCGGGTTCTGGAACGTCGGCGACAAGGAGTTCTTGGGTTGCTTCTGCGACCTGAAGGTCACGGGACGTGACACGGCGGTTTCCGAGAGTAAGGCGGAGCGGAGCGCGTCCGAGGGTTGCAAAGTCCATCCTGGGGCCGTTCTTGATGCTGGTGATTGCCCCGCGGGAACGGGAGGATACTGTAGCGGCTGCTGATATCATTCTCGGTGTCATGATGACGGGCGCGACTGCATGAAAAGCAAACTCAGAGGGAGACAAGATGAGAGGGGTGAACTGACGGTCTGAAAGGATCCTCGTCGAGTCCTCTTTCTTGTGGGAGAAGAAAGCTTTGGACATGACTCGTAGCTTGCTCTGTTCAGACCTCTCTGGGGCCATACCGTTGCATTCCGAGCAAGAATAGGAACGTTCCCACGGTACATTGTAACTGGTCACGTGCGAGATGACGCTTGTTGGGTCTAGACCGCTTGTGACATCATAACACGTGATGGCACTACAGAGAGAGACTCTTCTTCAAGTCAACGTTTTTTGTCGTCGCCGTCATGTCCGACGACTTTTTCTCGAATGTTCCTCTCGGCCAGTCCACCGCTCAAGACGACGAACGCGACGACTTTGCACACGCCATCTCCCTTCGCTTCGGCTCAACCGATCTCCGCACTGCTCGTCTCCTCCCCGACGATCGTCACTCCACTCCCCACTGCCCCACACAACAACTCTCCCACCCACATCCCCCGCGACAACGTCCCCCTCCTCGTCCCCCTTCTCCCCCTCAGACTTTCATCCCCGTCCTACCATCCGCCCTCGCTCCCTTCCTGACTGACCCTCACTCACTCATCCTCGACATCCGGCCACACGCAGCCCACGCAGCCGCCCGCATCAACAATGCCCTTTCCCTCTCTGTCCCAACAACCCTGCTCAAACGCCCCCTTTTCTCTCTCTCAAAGCTCTCACAGATGCTCCCATCGCCCTCTTCCCGCGCTCATTTCGCAAATTGGTCCTGCGCATCTTGCATCCTGGTTTATGATTCAGATTCTACCTTTTCTCCAGATAACAGTATCATCGCCGGTCTCTTGCGTAAATTTCGTGCAGAGGGCTTCTCAGGTGAGCTAGGTTGGGTCCGTGGCGGTTTCCAGGCCGTGTGGAGGGAGGCCCGCGATCTCGCTACCACAGAACCTCCCTCCCCAGAAGAAGAAGACCCCGATGCTGCATTTTTATCCGGCACCCTCAGGACAACTCATCTCCCAAAAGCGGCCTTTTCTCTCTCCTCCACTACAGTTGCACCTCCCCCGCATCTCGGTCCCGTCCCTAGCTCCATTCCTCTCTTAAACACCCCTGCCCCAGCTTCTCGGGCCGCTAACCCCTTCTTTGATACTATTCGCCAGAACGTCGAACTTTCCCACGGCATCACCGAGCGCATTCCCTTGCGTCTTCCCAGACGTGTCAGAAGACGGATTCCCGATCTGCCCTCGCGATGGTTGCAGGACATCGCTCGTCGTTCTGCCCTTGTGCGCTCACCCCCCTCCCGTCATCCAGGTCTTGATGGTCTCGAGTCGGGTTCCGAGTCAAGTGACGATCCTCATACATCAGATCCTGACGAGAATGATCCAAACGTAGAAGAGGGTGCCGAAGCACTTGCCATGCAGTTCTATCGTATCGAACTCGCCGAACAGCGTCGGTTGCGCTCAATTATGGAGCACCATACGAGGGAAAGCTCTGCGTTTGTAGTGTCGGCCAAGCCACGTAGAATGCTAGCCAAAGATGGCGGTGCGGTCACTGTACGAACTGGCGCAAAGTCCGTCCCCGGCACTCCTCATACAGCCGTCTTTCCATTTTCGATCACTGCTGGTGTAGAGAAGGGTACGAAGAACAGGTGGGTTTTTGCTTCAACTTTCTCGCAGACTGGTTTGCGTTCGTTCATCCCTCATCCGGTACTCCCTCTCCGTCACTTTGTTTCGCTTGTCTGCTTGTCATACATCGCGGGCAAGCGCAACTTCACGATCACAATACCCAAATCGGGTTCACTATAACGCTAGACGATGACTAGCCTTTTGTTTGCGTATGCATTCGAACCCCCTGCTCACTCACTTTTCTCCATTCTTAGATATACCCATATCTGGCCTTTTGAGCATGCGCGCGTCCGCCTCCATGATAGTCGTCATCTGGGCTCACATCTAGGCAGGCGTGATAAAGGAAAGGCATCTGAGCGCGGTCGGAGTACGAGGGATCGATCAAGAGGAAAAGGCAGGGAAAGGCAAGAGCAAGACAAGCATCCTCGCAGCCGTTCGAGTCCCGCGTCTGGTAAAGGTCGGAATCTTGAGGCGACAGAGGTTGTTAGTGGTTCCTTGAGACATTCCTTCACCGGGACCGATGTTAGACTGGCCCATCCGACCTTGGCCCCAGGTCCTAGCATTCCCCGAGTGAAGATCGAGTATGATACCACGGAGCAAGATTCCCGGATGTCAGGACCATCTACACCAGCTACTGCACTTCCCCTCCCGACACCTCCCTTTTATACTCCAATGGAGACAATGCCAGCGTCTACCCCGATGAGTTTACGGCCGCCTCGACTGTTATCCCCCCCTTCTTGCGCCGGTGTGAGTCCAGGAGAAAGATTGGGTGCCACACAGATCGCCCTGCCAACCTCGCCGTTGTCTTACCTCGGGCCCATTCCATTGCTTCCTCTGCGTTTACCGAATCGCTCGGGGGGCTTCTTATCGAGCATTGGAGAGCAGTCACGGACATCGGAATCGCTATCCTCATCAGCTACTCCTTTCGGTGATTTTATCAGCAGAGTGGGGACTGATGGGGAAGTGGCAAGTGATACAGGAACGATACGTGATCCGCGGAGAGAACCTTCACCAGTGGACGACTACGTGAACGCCTCGTATGTTCAACCCTTGTGCACTCGTAAGCGGTACATCGCGACCCAGGGACCATTACCTTCGACGTATGTCGATTTCTGGACGTGCGTTTTCACATCCAATTGACAAGATGATCAACGCTGATCGCTTGTTTATCCTAGCCTTGTTTGGGAACAAAATGTGCACGTCATCGTCATGCTCACTCGCGAAGTCGAAAATGCGATGATTAAATGTGGGTCTTACTGGACGGACACCGAGTATGGCCCATTGAAGCTCGAACTCCTCTCTACTTCACCACCGATGTCACCTAGCGCCAACCCGACAACTATGGATATTTCTACGCATGGATTCTTCGCCATCCGTGAACCCCAGGGAAAGACCAGCGAAGTGTCCAGAGCCCAGCCCACATTGATCACACGCACATTTCTTCTCAGCCACTCGTCCTACTCTGGAGTTCCACCGCGAAGAATTACGCATTTACAGTACCTCGATTGGTCAGACATGAACGTCCCTGATGATCCCCGGGGCGTGCTGGACCTCGTGAAAAAAGTCGAGCAAGCTGTCGCAGAGAGCACTCCCGGTCCTAGTCCTTGTGGAACCTTGAGCCCCGGAAGCGGGAGTGGTAGTTTATCAGGTAGTCAATCTCCGGACCGTGGATCCAACCTCAATGGACATGAGGCGTCGCTATTGTCCCCAACCAGTGCTGGTGTCGTGTCATGGGGAGGGAGGGGAAGGCGTGGAAGTGAATGGAGGCATCCTGAACTGGATTTAAAGAGCGGCATTGCGTCGTTTGCACTCGGCAAGGCACCCGTGCTGCTGCATTGTTCGGCTGGGGTAGGGAGGACGGGGGGATTCATTGCCGTCGATGCGATGTTGGATGGGATCAGAAGGGAATTAAGACAAAACAGGGAGGAGCGGAGGTTGAAGAAGGCATCGAGGGTTAATGTTGTGGTAAGTCTGGAAGGCAGCGCTGGTATGAATGACGTAGAAGCCAACGAGGAGTTCGCTGTCAACCGCACGGAGACGGGGATCGCCACTCCGGAAAGTTGCGGCATGGAGGATGAAAGTGAACGGATGGATGTCGATGGACCGACCACTGGAAATGCAGAGAAGACTCAAGGTCCGCTGCAGATGATCAAAACCGTTCCAATTCCCGTTACTGCTGGGGACCGCATGAAAGGTCGCAGACGTCACAATCACCGCAAGGACCCTTCTGGGGAGAAACGGTTTTCCAGCTCGGAATTGCTCGTGGTACATGTCCCCTGTGCGGGAACCAACGACGCGCTGGGTGACACCAATGGTGCCGGTATTGACCTTCATGATACCAAGGAGGCCGACTGGCAGTCCTCTACGCGTGAATGGGTGGAGAAAGTATCCGACCAGACATGCGCCCACACACAAGGAGGGTCTCTTCCGCCTCCACCCCTACTCCCTCACCCGAGTGGGGAGAGATCCCCAGGCAGTACATCTAATAGCAGTGGTCCATCTGCGCTTAATTCCGCGGACGACTCCATGGGCGGGAGTGCCAGTGCGGATGCTAGCGGAAGTGCTAAGAGTGGGGTTGGAAATAGAGTGGAACGGAAAAGTGATACGGGCAGTGCGAGTGGAAGCGGGAACGCCAGTGGTAATTGGTGTCCGCCGCCATCATTATTGTCGAAGCCAGGGTCTGGGTCGATATCATTCTCAACCTCGGGTTCCGGGACTGGTACAGGTTCTCGGTTTGGTTCAAGCTTGCTGCGTGCCCGTCTGCGGGATAGCTCTGTCACCTCCATTTCTGCCAAATCCATAGATTCACTTTTGCCGCCCAAGTCGAGCGCTCCGCTTGATCGGCCGAGCTCGGCGCTGCATTCAAGTCCAAGCTCCAATATGGAAATCGACTGTCCCCCGCGTTCCGTCTCCGTACCGCTTCAACCCACCTATTCAAGCGTGGTGAGCCTTCAACGCGGAATTCACTCACGCCATAACAAACCGATACTTGGGCTCCCCTCTGTCGCGCGTTTCTTGAGTCCCATCCTCCCACAAGGAATGGCACAGAGGAATACCTCCTTTGGAAGTAACGAAGCCGAAGCCCCCACGTCGCGGCCAAACTCGGGTCCAGATTCTAGCGAGCTGACGACCCTCCCTCAGGAGTTTGAGAGCGGAGAAAGTCCCGGCGCAGACGGAAGAGGGAAGAATAATCAGGGAATGTCCAACGAATCAGACGAGATCGTCATCCCTTCCAAGTCGGAAACCAACTTGTGGCTCAACCCAGAGCTAAGCTCCCTGAAAGTTCCGGCGATATCGCACAGCGGTGCTGCTGCTAGGAATCCGCCTCTTCCCTCCATACAGATCAAAGGCGAAGGAGCAGTTCCACTGGCAACTCGCATTCCAGATGATTCAGCGTTAGAGCAGTTTCCAACTGCTAGCGGGGTTCTTGGTTCGTCTGAGCAGGACCAGCATGCTGCGGATCATCCGGTCATCGATTACAAGCTACCGCGGGAGCTCCACAGCGACTTGTCCCCGTCACCAATTTCCTCGTTTACAGAGCCTATTTGCGCGGTCATACAGGACATGCGGGAACAACGGATGAGCTTGTGCCAGAGCCTACGCCAATACGTCTTTGTTCATGCAGCTATAATCGAAGGCGCCTTGAGGATCGTGGACGAGGAACGCGAACTGCGGGGATATAGCGGGACGAGCGATGACGCCAGTTCTGTTGAAGGGGAACCGAGAGCAATCGTCGGGGATAGTGAGGCAGAAGCATGGGCAAGTAGGGCCGATGTGGTTGCCATGATGCCGGAGCCTGAGCACGGCAGTATCCTCCAGAGGACCCGTCCGTTGCATACTATGACGCTACCTTCGAACGCCTGGGGCTTGAAGAGACATAATGAATGTAGTCAAGTCTCATTGGGCCCTACATCATCTTCGTCGAGCGTATCATCACCATCGAAAGGAAAACGTGCCCCCAGCCCCACCGAACTTCTCAGGGAAGACAAAACTGGCGCCTTGACGTTGAATAAGCGTCCCAGCATCCATCGCAAAAGAACGAGCGAGGAAGGCAACCAGTTCTCGTTCGAATCGAGCAGGTCCTCCCCAGCGGCAGGTGAAACCGAGGGAGGATCAAGAGACGCACCCGTGGGTGTGAATGCGGCTCGATTCGCACTCGGGCGACCGGCAGTACCAGAAAAGGGTGGCCTCACATCTAGCGGCATGAGGTAGCGTTTGAGCAACCTGAGCAGTTACCTAATTGGGTTGCGGTCTGCGGCAGGCACGTACGACAATATACCATCTCGTATGCATGCTCTAACAGGTTTCTCCATTTCTAGACGATAACGAAATGCTGCCAGGCTACCACTTATCACCACACCTCCCGCAGCCTCCACTATGGTGGAATATATCCTCGGCACACCCTATCTTTTGACGATATCAATGATATTTGGAGCTTACCGCAACTGTTTTGATTCCGAGTTTACTGTTCTTGTGGAATGACTTATTATTACTTCGCGCTTCTTGCGAAGTTGGACCCTAATTGTAACAGATCTCACCCACCCCATCATTTTTTTCGCATTTTTATCTGTGTTTCTAGTGTCAAAACCTATATTTTTGCCTGGTGGAGTGTGCCAATAATTTACTTCATGATCGCGACTGGTCACACCTGTCTCAACACCTGTACTGGCCCCAGGGCACGAGACTGAATCGATGGTGTGTCCACCTGACGGCGTCCAGTATGACTCACGGCCTGTTGCTCAAGTACATGTGAACGACCGACTCGAATGAGCGCACCAGTTGCTCGACCAGCAACGATGTGACTTTGTTTGGCCGCACCATGCATCCAGGTACGATGGGATTCAGAACTTTGCATACATATTCAAGTGGTGATACCAAGTAGTGCAAGACCCTAACGCGCTGGGAAAGTTGAGTAGCGGCGCCATAAGATTTTGTAGAAGCTGTCAAGAAAGAGGGTATCCCTGTCAGGCACATCGTAGCAGGGGCTAGACTAGTGGCGCGTCTGGGAATGGCCGTAAAGAGATGAAGAGAGAGAGAGAGAGAGAGAACGAGACCGACACCTTGGAGAATCACAGAAAAAAAAAAAGGAGGACCGTCGAAAGGGAGAAAAAGACATCCAACGTTGAACATCACGACGTGTCACCATGGCAACAACCACCGCAAGACTGGCCACATTGGCATCCGTCCGCTGGACAATTACACTGACCGCGGCAACATTCGAGCCTGGGGACCTTGACGAGCCCAAATACGACGCCGCGTTCATCCGCCTCTGTCGACGATCCGAAGAGTTCGCAGGGATAGACCGTGATGTCCCCCGGGTCCAGCTCCGTCCGACGATTGAATGGTGGGTTAGGAAGTGCAGCGGCGCGCGCAAAGAAGGCATCCACTAGGCTCACATCACGACTGGATGCGTCCTGGTCGGGTAGTTCGATACCAGCAGTACGATCGACGCAGTGGTTGCATCCCTCATCGCAGTCCTTGTGGTGTTTCTCAGTATGGCGAAGAGTACGGTGCTTGACGCATCCCGGACAGGTACAGTTAAAACCACAGGTACAGCCAGATCCCGCAATAGATTTGAATATACTGAGTGGTGGGATGGTGGGGAATTCGGGGACGGAAGTCGAAAGCACCGGTTCAAGGATCGGAGGCAATTCGAGACAGGTGGAAGGAGCGGCATCTGGACGAAGTAGCTCGTCCGGGCAGCAAGACGGAGTTGGTGGGTCCGAAGAGTGTTCGGAGGTAGAGTCTTCTGGTCGACCGCGGGACATCGCTGCTGCCTCAGCGAGGGTGTGTAGTCCGTAGTTCGAGCACCTCTCGCCAAGAGAGCTAGGTCCGGAAATGCAAGATGTTCTTCTGCACGTACACTGCCTTACGTTCTTGCAGTGACAAGGATTCAGAAGCGAGTCCACTGTGTGAGAATGAATAGAATTCATGTGAGATTCGCACTCGATCCTCACCTCGTTGCCTTGCGTTTGGAGGTGAGGCGGGCGTAAGCTGAAATGCGTCTGAGATTCCGTTGGGTAGAGTAGGCACGCTAGGCATGAACCGACGGGCTACGAAATGGATCCGCATCAGTGTCCTGCCCGACTGACTCCGCTGCAATCCACTCACGCTTCCTGTCGGGGCGGGCGGCAGGAATAGGGACTTTGTCGACAGAAGGCTGATGGGGTGTGCAGGTGCATTTGGAATGTACACGTTTTGCCTGGCGTAGTTCGCGACACTTGGGGCATTGAGAAACAGGCCGTCCCTTCTTCTTCACTTCAAACAATGGGCGCTCCGTGTGGTGACATGACGAAGATCTATGCCCTTTGATGCAAGCTTCGCTGGATATTGCAAGTCAACCGTGACCTCCAGAAACGCAGCAACTCGTACATACCATGCAAACTTCTTTTCATTTACGAATACCTACGATTACGGAAACATGACGATGGTCAGGCAGAAGAGGCATGGGTAACGAACCATGGCAAGGGCGCTCTATTCCATAAATTTTGCTGGAGGTTGGGACTCTACCCTGGTAGGGACTGGGCAAAGGTATTATGACAAGAAGCAAAGGTCTGTGTCTGCTAAGGTGTGCGTGTACCAAGGGGACATTTGAGCGTAGTCAGGGCGGACTGGTCGGTACTCATGCCGGCAGCGCAAATCGCACGTGACTTTTCCTGTCTCACAGTGCAGTGGTGCACCTCAGCCAGCTGACGGTTGTCTGCACAAGTATCAACTCTCTTGCCACTATGTATTCGAGCAGGTAACGCCTTAAGATGGTACCCATGGTCGGGAACGCTCACCGTAGACCTGCTTCAGACGAGCGATCATACCAGCCACTGGCAGATGATAAATCTGTGCCACTGTGTTCCTGACAGTTTCGACCTGCCAAGCCATGGAGGCATATACGCCATATGCCCTGTCCCAGCCATGCTAGTCATCTTTTCTTTATCAGAGTTTATCGCAAATGTGAGCATTCTACTCTTTGTACTCATTTGACCGGTCGCTAGCTACCATACCCCAGGTGGTTCCCCATCAACGGATTAGCGCTTCAGCATGGCTTACATGTGATTTTTCGCTCGCTGATCGGAGGATGATCAACCTTGGGGCATGCAAGACTGCTCGCGAAGAAAGAAGTCGCGTAACAAGGTATGTACCCTCCACATCTATCGAGCAGACTTCCGGTGCATGTTCCGCTCATTATATATAGCTTCGTATTCCTGCCTTGGGAACACTTCCGATTGTTAGGCTTGCCGTCACGAGGCCCGTGATCACGCTGCCCTGGCTTTATCCTGTTTTACAGCCCTTCGCACACTTTCCCAGCCTTCCCACAACGCCGAACGCACGACCATCGTGTGAACATCCCCGCCTCATGTGCCCATCGTACCTGTCGTACGAGACTCGGAGCCGTGTTAAATCAGCTGCGGGCTAGCCCCTCCTCACTTGTTGGAAACCTGCATATCGGCTCGTGGAAATCCGAAATCCTTCTCTTCTTGGAGGTTTGTCCCCTTCGACGATGTCGGACAAGCATATAAACATGTCGCTGATACACTACAAATGTTCTAGCAGTTGTCACCGATGTTCGTGACAATTGCTTCGCTCGTGTGTTGTCTGGATGACATGCTAGTTTGATAATTTTATACCTCAGACTTTTCGTCTTCGCGGGTACTGTCATGTAGCCTGGGAGAACATCTTGGTCTCGGACGCCTCGATTCACATGTCAGTTCCTTTCTTGTAGTCTGGTACCAATACCGTGCGAATAACCGAGACCTTTTACTCTTTGCTGACACTGAAGATCAGTTCTCACCATGATCGAAGACATTGTTTAAATTAGGTGAGCTCGAATCTCCAAATAAACTGTATGGTGAAAGGCCACAAGCAGTCTATGTAGCAGGTATCAGCGCATCAGACTATAGATTCTAAGCAGCGATTTATATTAATGCTAAGTACGGCGAGTGAGTATGTCGATCCATTTCACTTCTCGTTTCTAGGGGCTAACATTCCGAGGGCAAACATCCAGGGACATGGTATTCTCCCATTGAAGGTACCAGCATCGGCCTCCGAAAACAAAGTAAGGGCCACTGTTTCCAGACATATAACGCACCCCATGGTCCATTCTGGCACTCAAACATAGAACAGGCAAAGCTTGGAATCGTGGGACGCGATCCTACCAGAGTGCCAGGGTACCGCGAGGCCCGGGCGAGACACGTTCGTGCCCAAGAAAACCAATTGGGTGTGTTCACATCGTACTCCCACGAACGGCAGCCAGAGTGGACTCTTTCAAGAAACGGGAATGCTATGTCAAAGGTCAGGTCAGATTGTGAGCAAGGTGAGTTATGGATGAGAATTTTGACCGGATGGTCTATCTTCAAAACAAACGTGCACAAGCAGCCTAACTCAAGCACGTTGTGTCGACAGAGTCTGTGAGTCAAAGGGGAAATAGTCTTGTAGGTGACTCCTGTCCGCATAAATACGCCAGACGACACGCTGCCAACAAGCTTGCTGCCTTTTGACCTAGCTCTCGAAGACAACGTCTGGCGACTCTGAACATGTCTGTGCCTGCTGTTCTTGTCCTTGGCGCACTCGCCAAATCCGCCTCTGCAGCAGTTGCATCTACCTTCACTGCTCCAGCTGCTGCGTGTGTATCCTGTTTGGTGCTCTTGGGAGCCAACGAATCTGACAGCCCATCAGGCCGACTGACACATCGCCTTTCTATGTCGGCGCGTCGAACGGAACTATTCGAAACACCCCATTGGTTCCCGGTGCCGTTTTCGATCGCTTCATCCAGATCTGGCTCGAGAACACCGACTGTGCCCAAGCAGCTTCCCAAGCAGTCTTCAAAAACCTCTCGACTCAGGGTATCCTTCTCAGTAGCTACTATGGCGTGACCCACACGAGCGAGCCTAACTATCTCGCTGCCGGGGGAGGTGACTTCTGGGGATTGTACAACGATGTCTTGGAGTACATCCCAACTAATATTTCCACTGTTGTGGACCTCCTGGAACAGAAGAGCATCAGTTGGGGTGAATATCAAGAAAACATGCCAACTGATGGCTACGGTGGCTTCAACTACACAAACTCGAACAATTACACATATTATGTTCGCAAGCACAACCCTCTCGTCATCTATAATTCGGTCGGCCTGAACTCGACCCGCGCTGCACGCATCAGGAACTTCAACGATTTTGCTGTCGATGTAAGCACGCTTACGGGGACGTTTGTTGGCAGTACCTGACCTCCGCCTAGCTTGGAAACAACACCATTCCTCAATGGGTGTTCGTCACCCCTAACCTCAGGAAGTGCGTGTTTATTCCGTGTATGTTGGGGAAGCACAATACTGATAAGGTTACACCTTAGCGATGGTCACGACACGAATGTCGCCTTTGCTGCACAGTGGCTACAATACTGGCTCATCCCCTTGCTTCAGGACCCCAATTTCAACACACCCAGGACGTTGATCTTATTGACTTTCGATGAGTGAGTCGAATTTGGTCTATAGAGCGGTTTACAAGGCTGATTGCCGATCTCACGAGGAATGAGACGTATGCCCTCAATAACCAGGTATACAGTATTCTCCTCGGCGGTGGTATTCCTCCAAACTTGAAAAACACTACCGATGACACATTCTATACTCATTACTCCACGTAAGCCTTCTCTATCAATTTGATTCTGGTGAGCTCAAGTTTCTGTAGTATCTCGACAGTCGAGGCAAACTGGAACCTTGGTAACCTCGGTCGTCAAGACACAAACAAAACAGTGGCCAGTGAGTATCGTATAACAACTGCGCACGGCTATGCTCTATCTCTCATCCATCTCAGACGTCTTCGAATTTGTCGCGAACGTCACCGGTTACAAGAACAACGGTCTCACTGGCAAATCAAAGTTGCCCTTCCTCAACATCACTACGACTATTCCTGGCCCATTGAACCCCCAGTACTATGTTCCTTATCTCGCGCCCAACATTTCGGCAACTGGTGGCGGAAATGGGAAGACCTTTGTCGCGAGTGGTACCAATCTGTCATTGAATGCTTCTGACGCACCAGCGCCTGTCAACTTGACCGCGAACAGCACCATGACCACCAGTGGTGCTATTGGTGGGTTCATCCAAGCTGACCTCCTGGTATCAGTCATTGGCGCTGTATTTTCTTGCACCCTGTTGCTGTAGAGCTTGACTTTGGAGTTTATGTTGCTTGTTTGACGGACTACTGAAAGTAATGTACTTGCGCGTTGTTCACAATGACATTCACATGTACAGTTAACTAGTCTGGTGACTAATTAGAAGCGGTCTGGTAAATGTGCTCGCAACCTACAAAGAAACGACGATAAAAATCCGAAAAAGGAAAGAGAAGCTTTAAAATGGTGAACAGCATGGTTCAAACGACTGAGGGTTTAAGACGCATCATGTGGTTTGGCGTTCCAGCTTCCTACCGCGGTTACTACGCAATGAAGTTGCGCCCGCATTCGAAGGCTCGTGCCAACGGTGAGTCTTACATATACCTTAAAGAACCATCCCCGTGACCAAAAGAGGCAACGACTCATCGATGCATCCACCATGTCGTGCATCCATCTAGGTCTCGCACGGATACCAGGCACCCCAGAATATAAAGCACACAGGAGATGAGACGCATTCGCAGCAGACCCGATACGTTTAAAGCAAGGTTTGAATACCTCCCTTGTCTTTTCGTACTATTCATGGCCAAGGACATTAATGCGGTGATGAACCATGCGCAGGCCCTTCCCCCCAAAAGGCCACACAACGGCAAGTACTTGATGGTTATAACTTCTCAGGCCCTGAATCAAACCTGCTCGTTTTAGAGGATCGAGTTCGTTACCGGCGTTTGGTCGGTACGGGGACATCATGCATCATGATGTGTCAATCGCCCCCCGAGTGCAACTGGCAAACTGAGCTCCCGATATCGCCCACCTACAAAGAGACTGCTGAGCGGCGTTCGTCACGCAGAGCGAGCGAACGTTGGTCAAGTTTAAAGTCACGTGCTCTTTTGCT
>JBBPTD010000422.1:0-27264 GCA_038093895.1 Boletus aff. mottiae
ATTCACTTAAACCTTATAAGGTTCCTTCAGGTTCATCACAACAATATTGTAGGTAACATAATACGAGTATACCTCATCCACAGTGTATATATACTTGCACCTCACTTACAAGCACCTCAGTCGTTTCCGCCCATCTTAGGCACCGGCTGAGTATCGAGCAACCGCTCCTCTCTCTCAGACTTTGTTAAAGATGTCACAGTTCTCTGCAAATCCCTCTGAGGAACATTTGCAGAAGGTGCTCTATATAGTGTGCTATCTTGCACATACTACCAAGTTATGCTTGACCTATACTGCGGATGGACCAGTCAATGGTTTCGTCGCTTATTCTGACACTGATTAGGCTGGAGATATAGAGACCTCACAGTCTACTACAGGTTATTCCATCTTCTTTGTAAATGGAATTGTGTTATGGCTATCCAAATGACAGAAAAGAGTTTGACTTTCATCCACCAAAGCAGAATACTGTGAAATGACAGAATGTTGCAGACAGATTCAATGGATCCACAACCTGTTCGAGGAACTTTCTTTTCCTTTCTCCACTATTCCCCTATGCATTGACAACCAGGGAGCTATGTTTCTTGCTTCGAATCCAGCTCAAGAAGGATGAACTAAACATGTTTGAATCCCTGAACATTATATTCGGGAGGCTGTTGAAGAAGGTGAAGTTGAATTATTTTATGTTCCTTCCCAACAACAGTTTGCAGATATCTTTACCAAGAATCTTGGAAAGATAGTCTTTGAGCATGGACAAAAGAGTTTGACTTTATTCTCATATTCATAATGACTTATGTTTCTAGTGAGGAGGAGTGTTGAGATCTGGGTATTCACTTTCTGCTCTTCTATTCCATAACCCAGATTCTAGACCTGATTACATCAATGGTCCAGACCTTCAGACAATAGATCCGAGTACACTTTCACATATTACTCATCATATAACATCATAGATAACTGCCATTATTGCTATTGGCTATAGATAGGACTCTTATCATTCATGATATGATATGACTGTTAAAAGGACACATACTCACAGTCATGTGACCTTATATTAAGTAAGCATTACAAAGTGTATATAAGACTCGACTGAGTTTGAATACAATATATCTCTTTTGACCAGCAACCGCTATCATCTCTGAGAACTCAACCCCCTCCAAGGTAAGTATCCCTAGAGTAGATTCCTTAGTAGCCTATGTGGCAACACCGGCTACTAGCTATTGCAACAATGACTCATTCCTATCTCTTATCTTTACCTACCCTAGAGTAGAGGCATATAGGTACAAACAATACCTGAACACTATATAGAGGAGAGCTCACTCTGTATCACTCTTCTCAGTTAGTTCATCTACTCCCTTATATAAGCATCTCCTCTTTGCTTTTATAAACTCCTCCACTCCTCAAGCTAGCAACCTCTATTCTCAGACCTAGTGAGTACCTCCCACTAGGCACATACCTTCCTCTTGTCACTTGCATTATGCTTGTGTCACCTACTGTCCTCATAGTAGAGACAAACAGAGTACCATGCACTTCATTACTGAGTCTCAATGAATCATGGTGGCACTGAAGTGCTGAAGCCTGGCAATGACAACAAACATCATCAATGAGACAATTGACACCCGCTTTGATGAATGATGCAGTTTCTTTTGCATCAGTGTGGGAAGGTGCATCTCTGTATGTGGGTATGGGATGAACTGATGGGTGACTTGGGTCCAAGTGTTCTGGATGTGAGAGATACCCCCAGCACAGAACAATGTAGAGGTGCAAGAGCATGAATCCCAATCCACTCAGATTTCTTCTTCCACACATACAGCTCCCCACCCAGGTCCACATCATGGGCATCACTTGAATGCAAGGCATTGGACCCATCATGGTTCACATCTGGACCTGGATGATTTGGGATGACAAAGACATAGGGACCATCCCACTCCCCTGGAATCTCTCACATGTGCTTTCATTCTTGCTGACATGCCCTCCCCTCTGCCTTTCGACGCACCTCTTCCTCTGCTGCATGACGCTCACTCTTGCACTCAGCAGCAAAGGCTGCATGGTGGCCCAGGGACATAAGTTGCTTGATGGTACTCACATTGAGTGGGGCTGCATCGGAATCAAGTGTGGGCAAGGTGGAGTGCAGGGAAGTAGTGGTGTAGAAATTGTGGAACTTGAGTAAAATCCGGTCGAGTGAAGGCCAGGTCAGTGATCAGGAGCATCACTCGAGTCAATGTCAATGATACATCGAGCTTAGTAAGCACAGTGCTTACAGTTGTGCGTTTCGCACGCAGGAGAGCAGATGTTCATCGAGGCATCTTTCTCATCTTTTGGATATCTTAGCTTTCTCAGCTGCTTTTTTATTACCATTGTACGGACTTACATTTTTGGCCGTCGCGAAGCAAGGCTTGCCTTGTATGTATAAGGCAAACTAAGAGAAGTGTCGTGTTTTGTGTGTTGTGCCGATTTGGGGGGTATGTCCCCGACGTCCTCGCGCTGCCACTGCTACAAATAATTACTCAGCAATAACCTAACCCCGCTCAGCATCACGAGCAAGGCTTGAGTCTATCGACACGTATGTCATTCTCGCGCTATGGCTGCCTGGCCAGCGGACCCCAGACGGTACGCGACGGGTGCATGACGATAAGAAACAGCTTCACCAACCCTCGCAAAATACGGGATTGAAGGTGGAGACGACGGGTCAACTTGTTCCTCACCCATGCCATACATTTCCTCTGCCGTACAGTCTGATCCCATACAGTCCACTCTGCTGCAGGGAGAAATCTGATACGTTGGCAAGGCTTGACCCTCGACTTTACTCTCGGTTGATGTCGTGACGTGTACTTGCATTCTCCGCCGTTCCGCGCTCGGAGTGTTGTCCGCAGACGCGTCTCCTAGGGGCATATTCGTCGCAGTGTTCGCCCGACTGGCCATCCCGACACGGATGATGACCATGTAAAACGTGATAGAGATGATGGGTGTGATCTGTTAACCAACAATGACGTTTCAGTGACTCTCTTCGACAGCAAACAAAACATGATGCACTGACCATGTCTAGAACCACCTGTTGACCATCGTTCTGCAATAAAAAGCATATCAATGCCACAAGTAGCGTGAGGGTGTAGATCACGCCAGCATCGACAATGATGTGTAGAATATGTCGTAGCTGGGACTGGTGATTGTCATGCATTCCCTTGGCCTTCCGATCAATATGCCAGATACGAAGAAGTAAGAGAACTAGTAAAAAGGGAAGGAGTTCAGAGGCACTCTTGAATACTGTATGGTGGAAAATGTGGCCACGCACGGGTCGCCAACAGGTTGGTCGCCAGGGCCGTTGCCCACCACAGGGTAATCCATCGTGAGAGGGCCCCACCAAAAACCTCAGACTGACTCGCCGTCACTGAGATATAGCCAATTACGATTCCAGTTACTTCAGATGTGATTAGCGATGTCACTCGACCAGAGAACACGCTGCACACTTACCGCCACTAGCAAACCAAAGTAGCACAGGCAAAATCATGATGAGTTTAGACTGCCATACTAAGTAACAACGGTAAAGCTACGACGCAATTAGTGGATGACGAAGTTTGTCTCGCCACAAAAGCTCACGATGACACCATCCCCAATCTGCGTCTGTGCGGTATACACAAGGTTTTTCGCGTCGAACGTCCACTTGGACAGGTCCGAAAAATATCCAACAGGGCCACCTGGTTTGGTGTTTCGGTACAATATCAAACCATCCATGACCCTCATAATATGGATCACGAGGTGCTGTATACAAAAATCAGTCTCTGTCCGATGAGAAGAATGAAAAGAAACACGCACTGCTGTGCTACACAGCAACAATGCGCATGCTACCGCGAACATCTTACAGTTCACTATGTGATTGCATCGTCGGGACCATAGCGTGTAGATCGTTGCTCCGAACATTAACAATGAGAAACCTTGTCCGACGAGGGATCAGTATTCTTTGCCCACGATCCGTCGTTGACTAGTCTTACCGTACAAGAGGGACTCCAGCAGCACAGCCAGAAGTTCTGCTTTGTCCAGGGGGATGCCAGTCGACCCCATTTTTTCAGAACTTGCACCAGGAAGAATGAGCGGACGAGTCTGAGAAAAAACGCACGAAGTAAAAAGAGTGGCCAGGAGAGGTGAAACGTAGCAAGGAGAAACGGTGCACCAATAGGTCATACCCTCCAAACATCGGCCCAGGTAAGATGTAGCCGATTAGACGCTGGAGCCTAGAACTCCATCGCTGCTCCTTCCATACCGGTTGCTATGTTGCTATTACACCCGAGGCCGCACACTAATCCATCGTTGCTGGTTGCGATTGAGGGTTTGTAGGCCTCTGTCACAACCTACATACTACTTGTGACGTGAGAGGTTGACAGTCTCGATACCCGACGCTACTTTTTAGGAAGCGGCGGGCACGCCCGTAGCGAGGGTGCCAAAACGGATGGTTCGAGACGAGGAGGTTGATAGATCAATCGATTCAGAACTGAAGTCGCCGCAGCCCATGTCGTAGCCTATGAATGCTGCCCAATGATTGTGCACTTTCCGGGATAGCGGAAGGCTGGATCGATGCTCGAATCCGGAAGCCGTCGTGAGGTAGTCCAGTGACAGTCCGACGGGCTGGCCCGTTGCCGGCGATATTGGACCCAAGTAAAGACAGAGACTGGAGACTGAGATGCTGACGTTTAAAGGGTCCCGCCGTCTCTTTCAGATGTGAAACCAACCTCAAATTTCCCACCCTCCTCGCAGGCAAAGCTTCTGGCCATCTAGTCATTTGCCTGTCTTGTCGATACTTGTGTTAGCATTAGCCTATGCGTAGCCTGAGCTCAGCCGAGGAGTAAGTACAGCCAGGATGATGAGTATTCCTCGTCCGAGCTTGGCTCAAAAGAGACGGAATCTGGTTGTGAGGTGATCAGAGCACTCGGAAAGAGACTCAGACGCGCCGCGACCACATGGGCATCGGCATCGGCTCAGTTCGAGTTTCACTAGTATACTACGGGTCCTGCCTTGTTCACAACTTTCAAACATTTCCTTTTCTCTTTTTCTACCTACTTAATTATCAATCATCCGTCAATCAACAAGACAAGTAGATGGTTTTAGATCAAAGGGGTCCGGAAAAACGCGTCCTGAATGATCTGAATGTTGTCCGTTTGACAAATCATCTCACAGAGTTCCGTTATCGCCCGCCATCATGATGGTGTAGCATCAGACCGCGTACCCCATCAGACAAGACTCAACTCTATCTGTGTATGCATGCATGGGTTACAGTACAGTACTTTGACTTATAACATGATACATCCGATCTCTTTAGGCCGCCGATGGATCCATTTGATGAACTACATTTTCTCGATAGCCAAATGTCTCTGAATACAAGCATCATCGTCGTTCTATGGCCTGCAGGCTCAGGGTCCCTGACACGTTCACGCACTGGTTTGACATAGGAAAGGTGGGTGATGGTAAAATACAGCTATGATGCATGAGCCTTGATTGATGCAAGATTCAGACAGCGCGGCAACAAGCAATTGTTACACCTCGCTTCCTCTGCCGTCGGGGTTGGTCCCGACCGGACTGGTTTTACTACTGGTGGCACTCGCTGGACACATCGATTGACGTTGACCATGGTCGATTTTGCTCTCAGTCAATGTCATAATGCGGACTTGCATTCTCCGCCTTCGTTCTGCGCTATCGTCCGTAGAGGTAAGCGGAACGTTTGTCAACCGGTTAACCTGGTTAGCCATCCCGACACGTATGATGACCATGTAAAACGTGATGGAGATGATGGGCGTGACCTGTTCATCAGATGATGGCGTTTCAGTATGGTTCTTCTCGACAGAAAAGCAGCGCGACGAGCTGACCATGTTTAGAACCACGTATTGGCCGTTGGATCCGCTTATAAAGCAAGCCAAGGCCACGAGAAGTGTGATGGAATAGAATGCGCCAGCATCGACAATAATGTGTAGAACCGGCCGTAGCTCGGATTGTCGATTCCCACGCAGCCTGGTGGCATTGCGGTCGACATACCAGATGCGACAAACCAACAGGACTGGCAGAAGAAGGAATCGAGTTCTGGAGCACAGATCTATGAAAATGTGACTGCGTACGGGTTGTTAAAAGGTTAGTCGCCAACGCTGTTGCCCAAAATGCTGTAATCCATCGCGAGAGCGCCCCCCCAAAGACTTCGCTTTGCGTCACTTTCGATGCTGTATACGGACTTCCGATTCCAGTTGCTTTGGAAAGATCGTCAATGGTTTCGATCACCTCAGAAACATACCTCAAACCTACCAATGGTAGAACACCAAAGCAACACAGGTAAGATCATGACAAGTTTAGATTGCCACACCATATAACAGCGGTAAAGCTGCAACACAATTGTCAGATGAAATTGATCTCGACAGAAACACAACTTACGACAACGCCATCCCCTATCAACGTTTGTGCAGTAAAGACGTAATTTTTAGCCACGAACGTCCATTGGGACACGTCTGCAAAGTACGCAATAGGACCGCTGTCTCGGTACTGTATCAAGCCATGTATGACTCTCATGGTATCGATGACGAAGTGCTGTATACCTCCAAAAAATCAATCTTTGTCTAAGAGACGAACAGAAACACGCACCACCGTGCTGCAGAGCAGCAACGCGCACGCTACCGTGATCATTTTACGGTTCAGTCGGTGTGTGGAGGACAACAGCGTCCACATCGTTGCCCCGAACATCAATAAAGAGAAACCTTGTCCCCACTAATGATCAGATCCTCTGCCCATGAATTATCATCGACTGGTCTTACCGTACAAGAGCGCTTCCAGCAGCACTGAGAGCAGCTCTGCCTTGTCCAGAGGGATGCCAGTTGGATTCATATTCCAGGACTTGTCCAAACAAACGGGCGAGCCTCTGAACAACCGAGGAGAAAGTGCCGAAGGGGGTGGAAGAAACGGGGGCTGTCAGTGACAGCCGTCCTATTAACAGCGCACACTGGCAGCACTTGCATCTATATTAAAATTAGCATGGCCTTTAGCGAGCCCAAAAGCTACTTTTAGGCAGACAAAAAAGGACAATCAACCAATAGGATGAGAAAACAGCTGTCCATGCACTCCATAACTGTACATAAGCTTCGTAATGGTGCATAGGTTAGGCCCGCCAAAACACCACCATTATGAGTCAGTGATTAACCCTAGGAGTGGCGTTGGGGGGGGAAATGCGAACAAGAATTTGATGGATGACAGGACACTAATACACTAAGGACTACATACTCACCTTCATTTGCGCTTCATGTTTAGTGAAGGAGTTGCGGGAGTAATGCGAAGAACTGCTGCTGCCTCTGCCGACGGTACTCACGGAATCAAGCAGGCCGACGAGAACATTCTTCGAATACTGAAGGGATGTCGTATTACAACTCGTGGATGCTGCGCAATGATTGTCCACCCCCTGTCAGACTGAGACAGAGCCTGAGACAGGAGCCAGGGACACCTGGACGACAAGAACACGCTCAGACGCCCCCCTCGCCCCGCATCAAAAACAAGCGCATCAATGTAGGCACATGACTCCGAGTTGGACCAAACACCGATGACGCCAAGGTCGGATTTACTACGACCATTGCATGGATTCCAGTTCCCTCCCCTTGTATGTCTTGCCCGTCAGCCCTTTCAGTGGAGTCGTAAGTGTGGTCAGAAGGCGGTCCGTTGATTTCCTTCTGATACGTACTAGTACGAACGTCTCTTTTCTCCCGCTTTCCTCTAGCTCATCCTTTTCTTAGTATTTATTGCATCCTGTACACGGTCAAGGCCAAATAGACGCATTTCCTTTGCTATGACTCGCACCGGTTTGGCTTATTCCAACACCGACACACACGGGGTACGTATCCCGACATATAAGTACAACTGCGCGCGCCCATGCAAACTCGTCGGAAACGGTGCGATATCTTCAAATGACCATGTCATCGTGTTCCTGTGGTCCGGACTCGAGCGTGTGAGTCAACGCCGTGCAGTCTGAGAAAATCGCAAATACGATCATTGAGCACAGTTATAGATAGAGTAAGATATCGCCTTTTCGACCTGATACCACGTCTGCTTCGTGGAATGGGGCAAGACGTCGTTGATGGATTCGTCGAGATTGTCGGTGTGCATGAACTCGCGAGCGGAGCCTTGGAATGATTCCTTGTTGGAAACACCGCACAAGCGCTGAAAACACGAGGTGGCAAATGCTTAGGGACCTATAAGCTACTTACCGAGTAAGAGTAACGTGGAAAAGCCGCACCTTGTCCCTTGACCCGCACCATTTCCCTACTGCATCGTGGGACTGATGACCACGTCGTCGACGAAGACTGGTCAGTGGTGGTCCTGATGAGATGGAGCGCGGATGACGACCGTTGAGCGAGAACGCCGTGATCCAATCAACGCTCATGGCTGGATACGGACAGTGATGTATGGCGAGTATCTCGTGAGGGAGTTAAACTGGGGTCCAGGTGTGGCGAGTGCGAGACGGCAAAGAAGTGGCGTAATTACTCGGAGTCGATTTCTCGAGTCTTCTCGTTCCGCCACGACAACGAGGTGACAACGGCGAAATACTCACCACAAGGAGGCCAGTTCACAATAGCAACCGAGAATTCGTTCGAGTCTACGACAGCAAACGATGGCCGCTTACTCATGGACATCAAAGTCAACGTCTACGAAAGCACGGGAAATTCATCGCATACTCGACAAACCGTACCATCACGTCTGGGACACATCGACACACATCCAACTCGGTCTTACTCAACATTCTCGAGAGATATGGCCAATCGCGGTCTCACCAGACAACTGGTTTTTCGCAATTCCTGGATACGACGGGGAAATCATCATCAAAAGTCCTGTATTGTTGAATCACGACGCATTTTACTGGCTTCGCTGTCACGAGTAAGGACAACAAGGCGAGCGGTCTTTGACATTGGGAGGTCGCGACGACGATCCATGTAGTAGCGTCTGCTCATTCTGTCACCATATGCGTCACCCTGACTCGATTATATACGTTACTCTCGAGTTTACTTCGTATCGCTGCAAGTAGCATGTCTCCTTGCATCGTGCCGTATTTGATTAACTTTCTTGCACCATTCTGTTCCACATAGGACTCATTCTTGTTATATCCTCTACACCCCACTTGTAAGGAACCAGACTTTCAAAGTGACGACGCTTCTCTTGATTTGTGGAAGCAGGATCAGCTCCTCACCACAGAGGCATCATTGACTACAATGATTACCTCCTCTGTGCAAGTGATCATGTACTCGCCAGTCGAGCTCTCGTGCACGCCCGCTTGCTTACGAGAGTAGGACACTGCCCTCGTGGATGCCGAGAAGGTAGTTATTGGTCTAATCTCACGTACATTGACGCTAACCCTGATTTCCAACAAGGCCATCGAAGTCCAGCCGTCCGTGATTGGTTACAGTGCAAAGAGTATAGTGTTTATCGGCAAAGGGGAAAGGCATTTGGTGCGCTCTTGCGGCCCGTCTGTGACTATTCAAAAGCTGTCCCACCGGCATGGAGACATGGTAGTGAAATAGAAATAAGAGTAAAAGCAAGTTCTCACCGCCAAGTCGTGATGGTCGTTTGACGCCAACCTTTGATATGGGCCATGAAACCGACCGAAAACCTCTTGGGTAATCCTTAGGCTTAGGGCCAGCCGCATCTGATGAACAAGATGAGCAAATATTGATCCGAACAAAGTCTCGGAGTCGGACTGATGCCGCCATGTGTAATTTCGTGATAAGGTGAACCGCACCTCCATGCTGGTCGTTGAGCAAGAATGCTGTAACCCAGGTGAAATCGAAGCTGCCTGGAAACGTGCAGCAGTATGCCAGTGGTTCTCGCTAAACGGGCGAGTACTATGTCATGAGCGGTGGTTAAGAAGAGGTTCGACAACAAGTGTGGCGAGTGGTTGAAACGGCAAAAAAAATTCTGGTAAGTTTACATAAATGTGGTTTCCTCGGCTGCTGGTTCACTGAAAAGGCTGCTAACGAGGAAGTCGTTGACTTTATTGCAACACAACTTGCCGTAGCCCAGTTTTCCCCGAGCCAGGAATCCCTTGATGTTTTATCTCAGGATCCCCGATTTCCCGTGCACCCTTGACACTGGTTAAATGGATGTTATCTCCCACTTCGTGGGGACCACGCTCCACTCGAAACAATACTGTCATCAAAGACTGCAAGACGTAAACCCAACTTTCAGCTCTCATTTGACACAGCTACTTGATCTGAGATACTTCTTGTACAACTAAAAATGCAAGACTTATGAAACTTGTCAACCCCCATCCGCTCCACGACCTAGATCTCGCCTGACGAAACCCAAACCTGGGACTTGGGTTGGGTGCACACGCCTGCGACGCGGTATGCTGGATCCTGTAATGTCGCAAGTCAGTTGATCCCATCACGAGTGGTAGGTTCAGTTACTCACATAAATATTGCAACAGAACTGATAGGGACACTTGCCAACACACTGATGGGCAAGTTCACATTCGGTGCCCTGCCACCCTCTCGCGGTCTGGTTGCGTACGAGTCAGCATGCATGGCGAAACAGCAGACGACACTACGCCTCACATTCTGGGCCTTCTGGCAGCATACGTCCGTGCACATATTATAGGTAGACGGGAACTGCAACTCTTCGATAACAACAGCGCCAGTCATGACGACGAGTGCAAGGAGAACTGAGGTGAGACGGGCGAACATGGTTAAAGAAGACGTGTTTGGTCTGCAGATTGGAATAAGTGCCTCCCTTTTTATACGTTTTCTAGTTCGGTTCTTCACCGTGCAGCTGACTCAGGGTTGATCAGTTACGGTCGAATGGTTGCGCCTGGCAGTCTTCTTTTGAGATTCTTGGACCTAATCAAGAAGGTTCTCTTCCGCACTATGAGCCTCTCCGCCATCCCTCTCGAGATTGCACGATGTAGTTGGCAAGTGTGACCACAGAGCGTAGTCTTAATCGAGGGATGATTCATGTCCTGTTGTTCACCCCAGGTGCCAGTGGAAAGGGTGAGGAATCGTATTAATCAGTGATCGAGTATATGTATAGATCGGTGATACTCGGTATCACTCCAAGTTCGAACTGCTAAAGTTGGACTAGACTGCAAAGTTAGTTGGTAAATCTATCATGATCCCCCAGCTTCTACCTACCTCGGATGCATTAATGAACTACAGTGAGACGAGACCTGGTTACCAGCTGGTAGAATAACGAGTGTACAAAATATGTCTGCTCACAGTCGTCCCATGCGATGTAGGCGTAACAGCCACATGATTAGACGTTGACGTTGAGCCGGTAGCCTCGTTTCTGCAGAAGTGGTGCCATAGAACTATGTCCTTATTGAACATCCGGCGACTCGAAGGACCGGAAGTTCCGGCAGGGTTCAACACAGCATTATTACAACTTTCAATTTCCCAGGATCACTAACGGTCCATCTCGGATGAGTTACATTAACTTGCTCGATGGGTATATATATCGCTCTATGGCCGGGAAGCTCAGCCCTGGCACGTACTTACACGCTTTGGTTGGCATGCGAGAAGCGAGCCACATTAAAATGATGGTCTCATCAACCCTCGCACGTTACAGTCTCAAGGAAACGAGATCAAAAGATTTAGACGGCGCGCCAACAGCTCATTCCTTACACCTCTCCCTCTCCCTCTCCTCCGCTGTCGCGTCTGATCTCGTGCGAACTGGTTTTAGTACTGGTAGGCCCCGTTACATACATCTCTGAGTGGCGGCCACGGTCGTCTTTGCTCTCGGTCAACGTCGTGATGTGGACTTGCATTCGCCGTCTCCGTTCCGCGATGGTTCGATCTTCTTCCGAGGAGGTGTATCCTAGCGCTATACTTGTCGTCCGGTTAGCTTGATTAGTAGCCAGCCCAACACGGATGATGACCATGTAAAACGTGATGGAAATGATGGGCGTGACCTGGTCGTCAGCAACCACGTCTCAGTAAAACCATTCGCGTTACGGAGCATAATATGATGGGCTAACCAAGTCTAAGACCACAAATTGGCCGTTGGTTCCAAGTACGAAGCAAATCAATCCCACAAGAAGTGTGAGGGAATAAATTGCGCCAGCGTCAATGATGATGTCTAGAATCGGCCGTAGATGGGACTGTCGATGACCATGTAGCCTCGTCGCCTTGCGGTCGACATACCAGATACGAGAAACCAACAGCACTGGCAGAAAAGGGATTGAGTTCAGGAACATACATCCATGAAAATGTGTGACTACGAACCAGTTGTTAAAAGGTTCGTCGCAAACGCCGTTGCCCAAAATGCTGTGATCCAGTGCGAGAGGCGCCCGTCGAAGACCTGACTATGCACCGTTTTTGCTGCAGTATACGGGCTTAAAATACCAGTTACTTCGGAAAGGCCGTCAATGATTTTTGTCACCTCAAGAACACGCATCACACCTACTAAACGTAAAACACCAAAGTAACAGAGGTAAGGTCATGATGAGTTTAGATCGCCAGACCACATAACAGCGATAAAGCTATAACCCACTTAGTGGATCAAGTTGATCTCGGCAAAAACACAACTTACGATAACGCCGTCCCCTATCACCGTTTGCACAGTAAACAGGCTGTTCTTGGCCACGAACGTCCATTGGGACGGGTCGGAAAAATAGGCAACAGGACCTTCTGGGTAGGTGTCTCGGTACAGTATCAAACCACACATGACTCTAATGATCTCGATGACAAAGTGCTGTATACCTCCAAGACATCAATCCCCATTCGATCAGTATTGAGGGAACACGCACCACCGTGCTAGACAACAGCAACACACATGCAACCGCAACTATCTTGTGGTCCACTTGATGAGTGGGACGTCGAACCACCAGCGTCCAAATCGTCGCTCCGAACATCAACAACGAGAATCCTTGTCCCCACTAATGATCAGTCTCCGTTGCCTATGATTGGTCATAAACGTCTCACCATACAGGAGCGCCTCTAGCAGAGCTGAGAGGAGCTCTGCCTTGTCCAGAGGGATGCCAGTGGCACTCATATTCCAGGACTTTCACTAGCAAGGTAGCCTGAGCGCATGCGCGAGCTGGGCGAACGAACGGGGGTGAAGGCGCAGAGGGGCAGAAATAAAATGGGGAAAGGCGCCTCTCATAGCATAAGTATTCTTTAAGCGGGCACTTTACTCGGATCAACGTCAAGGGCGGCCCGGGCGGTTGCAGCCACAATGGCTCCATCTTCGACAAAAGTACATACCCATCATTCGTATGAATAAGTTCCGAAGTTCCGTGTGATCATGCACTGTATGTACTGGTTTGGACCGCCAGCAGTCCATACCAGCGCTCGGATCGCATTTCTCACAGCGTCATGTTTTGAAACACCTTCTTGAGCACTGCTTAGTTAGCCCAGTGCCAAAAGAAGGGAGTTACCTCCCATGGTTTAAGCTCTGCTTTACTTGCCGGCTCTGGGCCGTGGCATCATGGTGAATACGCAAAAGGAATAGACGTTCGGGGGAATGCGAGCACTGATGTATGGTGGATGACGAGAGTCAGCAGTAGTTCCTGCCAACCAATACTACAAAATTTACCTTCGTTTACGCCTCTACCATTGCGGTAAAAGAGATGCAGAAATAATGGTAAGAACCATCTGCCAGATCACCAATCAGATTGTCGCAACAACGAGTACTAGGACAACACTGATCTCACTTTAAATATTCTCCCACGTGCGGATTTTGGCTTGAGTCTGCGCCGGGTAATTCCGACGCGTCACCAGGGACAACTTGTCCCGGTGGGTATGTACCCAAAATATAAACTATTCGTGGCCACATGTGGGACCATGATTGCCTTAATATAGTGACCAATCGAAGCCTCCTTCCCCTTCGCCCACGCATCGTAGACCACTCGCGGAGTGTTGGACTTGACGGCCGTACCCATAAGGGAGCTAAACAGGCTGTCCTACCAGCCTCCAGGACGACGGCCGGGGTAGCGAAAGCCTTTTCCCAGGCTCAATATCGCACTGTCTCCTCCTATCTGTTCTCGCGCGTCGTACTAGACACGCCCTGATCTTCGGAGTGGCGACTGACGGGCGTGGCGAACAGACTTGACGGCCCGGGCCCAGTGATCCTCTCCCTCGCAGAAAATATTAGCCTGGGGTCGTACATCGTGCTCCTTTCTTTGAACACTGAGGTAATGCCGTACCACACCAAGAATGATTGGATCTCCGGAGCCGGTTGGAAACCGATTGCCAGCTAAAGCCCAGTAGTCCTCGGCTCAGGAACTAAAGTTAGGAGCACATGGCAGAGATATTTTTCCGGCGTCAAGAAGCTGCCGTGAGCGTTTCGGGCCTTGGGCCGTTCTACCATGGCCCATCCGGGCACGAGCAACCTCAGGGCAATCCTCGCTCATCAGTGATGGTAGTGTGCGGCAAACTTGAACAACACAGACATCTGCGTTTCCATTCAGGCGACGGGGGGATTGATGCCAGAACAGTGATACGTGTATCACTGGTTTGAACACTTAAAGATCCGCCTATGATGACATCAGGTCACTGTGAGACGTGTTTTGCTGCATTTAGTCGTTGCATGTGCCTTGATGACCCGACGGTACGGTTTCGTCTGTGGGAAATTGGGCTGTGAACCAAACGTTCAACTTCGGGGGAAAAAACTCGCGTTTTCGATTGTCGATGGTTTGTGGAGGCAGTGAGAGGGTGGTACCGGGTGGTGCAAGCGGGTTGGGCCGAGATGGGCATGTATGATGTGCGGAGCCTGGGCCCTGAGCCACTGGACGCTCAGATGGTGTAACGTGTTGAGTTGCAGTAGATTGTGGATACGAGCGTTGAACGCTGAACGTCTCGGACGCGGGTTAATAGCTTTTGGACTCAGCGTTGAGCTGAGCCCGTCCGACCGTGATCTGACCTTGTCTCTACCGCCGCGCTCCGACTTGAAAGCTTGATTGGCCAAACGGGCATCAGTTATGATTTTGTCGGAGTAGTGATGTTCCTTTCTAATAATTCCGGCGCTATGATCGTGTGAGGAATAGGCAACTTCCAAGTGGCAGTGCCGCAGCCTCTTGATGTTGATGTCTTCATCGCCAATACAGGACTCTGGTATAGGCAACTTCCGAATGGCAGTGCCGTGGCCCTCACATTCGCACTGATCTGCACCGTCATTCAGAAGTTGTCTGTCCCTCGCGGCGCCCGCGCCTTGGCGTGATCACTGTGCGGCGGTGTGTTAGAATTCAGACTCATCAGTGCTCGGCATCCAAGCGACGTTGCTGTATGATGTCTATCCTGACCGGCCATGACTTTGTCTATGTATGCCAATGCGTGGGTTGCACGAAGCGTTCGCATATTGCCGTATGGACGTCCATGCTGGGGCATGGCATATTACATATATGTGTGTAATTCTAGTGCTTTCAATGGGATCAGGCAAGGAGTGAACAAGTCAAACCACATCAAAACTTGCTTCATCGTCGCGTCTCGTCTCACTTCGGACGTTTTCGCCACTCGCCGTGGGACTGGCCTAACACCTCGGGCATGCGACATGGTCGACTTTGCACTCTGTCGATTGGGTAATGTGGACTTGCGTTCACCGCCTTTGTTCGATGTCGATCATCTCGTCCACAGACGTGTCTCTGAGCGGTCTGTTTGTCAAAGATTTTCGAGCAGCCCGCCCGACAAGGATGATGACCATGTAAAACGTGATGGAGATGATGGGTGTGACCTAACCACCAACAATTGTTCGTTTCAGGGGAACCGTTCTCATGATCGAGCAGGGTACGATTGGCTGACCATGTTTAGAACCACGTATTGACCGTTGGTTTGGCTTACAAAGCAAAACAACGCCGTTAACAGGGTAACAGTGTAAATCGCGCCGGCATCGAGGAGGGTGTGTAGGATCGGTCGCAGTTGGGAGTGTTGATCGCCATGTAACGTCGTGGCCCTGCGATCGAGATGCCATATGCGATAGACTAGCATAACTGGTAGAAGGGAAACCGAATCTAGAATAAGTCTTTAGCATGCTTGAAAACGTGACCACATACGAGTCGTCAACAGATTGGTTGCTAGCGCCGTGACCCAAAATGCCGTGATCCATCGCGAGAGGATCCCACCAAAAACCTCGTTCTGGGTCACCCTTGATGCAGTGTACGGACACGCAATTCCAGTTACTTCGGAAAGGCCATCAGTGGTTGCACTAACCTAAAAAACATACGTCGCACGCACCGAGGGTGGAACACCAAAGTAACGCAGGCAATGTCATGACGAGTTTAGATTGCCACACCACATAACAGCGGTAAAGCTGCAGCGTACTCAGTCACTAATGTTCATCTCTACAGAAACAAACTTACCACGACGCTGTCCCCTATCAGTGTCTGAGCGGTAAATATGTAGCTCTTGGAGATGAACGTCCAGTGGGACACGTCGGCGAAATACGCAATAGGACCACCTGGATAGGTGTTTCGGTACAGTATCAAACCCTCCATGGTCCTGATGATATCAATGACGAAGTGCTGCGTACCCCAAGAAACCAACCATTGTTCGATGCTATTTTGCAGGAAAATGAAAAGGAATGCGCACAATCGTGCTACCCAGCAGCAACAAGCATGCTGCCGTGAACATCTTACGGTTCACTTGGTCAGTGGATCGTCGGAACACCAGTGTCCAGATTGTTACTCCGAACATCAACAACGAAAACCCTTGTCCATACTAATGATTAGCATGCTTTTCCCGCGACTGATCGCCAAGACGTCTTACCGTACAAGAGCGCCTCCAGTAGCACTGAGAGGAGCTCCGCCGTATCCAGAGGGATGCCAGTGCTAGTCATACTTCAGGACGTGCACTAGTAGAACACCAGCCAGAGAACAGAGAAGAGACGATGGGTGGGGATGGAAAGAGGATGGTACAACACCCTTCCAACGAGACCTGAACACCATTTAATCAATTCCAGGACATGCCAGTGGGACGGGCCATATGGAATAACTGCGAGGGTTGAAGTTGATGTACCAACGAGTGATGCTACTGGCACGAAACGCCTGGTAGTCGGCAAAGAAAACAGTATACTAGTAGCATCAGTGTTTGAAGTGCCACAGGCGGACAACGCCGCCACATGCCATGAACAGTTTTGCCACAAGCCATGACCATTGACCACACAGTTATACAAGTAGGTGTGCGTTTCTGTTTTCGAAGGTGACCGGGGAAAGGTGAATAGAACAAATAACGACAAATAATATGTGTGGCAGCCGCGTTTGCTCTCGTTTCTCTCAAGTGGTCGACATGTTACAATCTACCTACACATTGTGGTATTGGATCCGCGGTTATCCCTTCGACTCTATTCAGTCTATTGAAACGTTCACCGAATATCGATGTTGCAGCTCTCAAAGAAAACAATCATCGCAAGGGGTCGACCTTCGCGTTAGCGCTGTTGATTTGCATTTCTACAAAGCTCCAATGACAGGTGCCTTCTCGCTCGTCGAGGAATATGAAAGCAGTCTCTGCGAGCTTTCCATCTCCGAGCTCGGATCGCCCTTGCGTGCTGCTCGAAAGTTAGAGAGTATCTTTGTGCCACAACCGCAGGAAAATTATTGTTATCATTCGTACGTGTTTATTATGAACTGAGTGCTACGTAGTACGGCTGTTTAGCATGAGTTCTGTATAGATGCACCTCTACGAAATATGTGCTGGGTTCAAGGTGCAGACGTACCCCTACAGCTACTCAATGTCGAATTACAGAAACACGCTTTCAACCAAAAATGACGATGAACTGAAAGAAGCTCTTGATTATAAGAGAAAAGGTTGCCTTGTCTCTTCGGGCCAAATGATGAAGGAAGCATTCGACGACGTCCCATTTTCTCCACGGGAATTCAAGGCTGTCATTGAGGCGGTATCCCATCAGAGTGAGTGTCACCTTGCTTAGTATGGCGATCTGTGCTAATCACAGGCTTAGCAAGAGTTCCGCCCTCGTCTTGTTGTCTTGTCAGAGAGGGGGATACTGTTCTACGCGCGCGCCAAAAGTTCCTAGAGATAACGCAGCAGAAACACATTCCACTGCTGCTTTCCCATCATCTTTCAACCGATGGCAGACTAACCCCACCCAAGCTATCCCCTGCGGACGCCCACGCGACTGCGAGGACCACATCCCCATGGCCCTGTTACATCCTGTCTTTTGTCAGTTTATCGAGGACATCGAGAGGATTCGGGTAACCGCAGAAGATAATAGGCTCGTCCTGGCTCTTGCGTGGGCCATGTCAGCTCTGTACCCAAATGAGCACACACGGGTCGACAAGATCCACAGTGTCCTGGAAACTCACGGGGTTCACCTCAATATTACTAAACCAAAACCGTATTTGAAACCGATGGCGACACTCTGCCCAAGATCACCGTTACGTTATCGCTGAGTTCAAGAACGAAGCTGGGGGAACGTCGGCCGTCGGCCGAGCCATACTTTCAGACCCAATGTTACTACGTGGAGTCGACAAGACGGGACGCACCTAGGATGACGAACTCTCCATTGCCATGTCTTCTGCTCTCTATTTTTAGTCAACTCTTATGCCCCAACGCCGACACTGGGTCGTTGACTATACGTCTACAGGACCATACATTGTCTTCGCCGGTGGTGCTTGGAACCGGCGACCAACGGTGCAATTGCTTTCGATGTCCATTGCATTTCACATCCACACTACTGACACCCCCAATTTCAACATCTTGGCGCGACACATGGCCGCGTTTCGCAAAGCTATCCTAACGCTGAAGCAATATTACGAAGCCTTGGAATCGCCGCCCTCTCAAATCACGTCGTCCTACCAACTCTTTCCATACCCTGTAGCGAGGCTAAGAAAATCGTATACGAGAGGTGGCTACCCAACAAGCTCGTGTTTTTCGGTTTCGAAGATTCTCGCACTGGAGATCGGATTTGTATCAAGTTCACTCGGCGGTACTCGGCTGACGCCTATGACTATTGCGCAACATTCGGTTGCGCTCCCAGGTTACGGGGTTTTGAGACACTTCCCGGTGGCTGGTACATGGTCATCATGGATGATCTCAGCGAAGAGTACACCACATTATTCCTCAAGCGACATGCAGGCTTCTCTGGGACTGCCAACTTGAAGAAACGCATAGCAATAAAACTGGAGGAATTCCATAGAAGATATTTCGTCCATGGCGATATTCGGGATACCAACATCATGGTTTCCAAGCGGAAGAGCAGCAAAGAGTTCATGATCGTTGACATTGATTGGGTGACAACGAATGATGCGATGTACACATCATAAAATAAGCAATTGAATTGTGTTCTTACATAATTACCGGGTTGCCGGTCAGAGTCCCTAGGATCGTGGACAGTACTAGTACTCCATCGCCACGACAGAACAGCTTGAAGCCAAAAGGAAAAAGATCCAATCTTATCTGAAGTCGCGATGTTGACGCCAGTCATTATCGTGGAGACTGTGGCAGTGATGATCTATATGGTCTGTGCGCACCCAGTATCGCACAGGAACCACATTCAGAGGGTTTCTCCACTGTGACCGCGGCGTCAATTGTTAATAGATCTGCCAGGCCCATGCCATACCCGCGAGTTTGAGTTTTTGCGCACAGACCCCACTTCCCCACTAGAAAAATCGCGTCATCCACACTGCACCCACCTCCACCCACCTCCACCCACCTCCATTTTTCGCTCCCCCATGGCTGAATCGTCTACAGAGACCGCCCCTCGTCGATCAAGTCGGATTTCAGCACAGGCACGCCCTGAGGCCCCCGCAAAAAGGGCACGAAAAGGCGCATCCGCTGCTGCCAACGGTGTCGCCAAGTCGACCAAGGCTGGGTCCACTCGAAAACGGGCCCTGAAAGGGGGCCAAGAAGAAGGCAACCAAGACGTCGACGCCGAGCGAGAGCAGGATGCGAAAAAGGTCTGTTGCGTGTCGAGTGCCTGTGTCCAAGTCGAGGTCGTTGATGCCAACTTGTCGCCTTTTCTTTTTTCTCTCGATCTCTTCTCTGTGTCTTGTTTTCTATACGTTTCGGACGATGCTATATAGGCAAAGTTGCCTTCCCCAGAGGAGACGCAAGATGCGGCCGATATGGCGGTTGACGAGCCCTCTGCACCTGCAGCGCCTTCCACGCCATCAGACGCACCCAAGAACGCCATCGATGTCGGAGAGACCCTCCCATCACTCGTTCTCAAGAACGAAAAGGGTGAAGACGTCGACACCCCCTCGCTCACAGCAGAGAAAGGTGTCGTTCTCTTCCTAGTTCCGAAAGCAGATACGCGTAAGTATTCTTCGAAGTGTCTTCACATGTGCTGACTGGATACCACTCGATCGATCATAGCCGGTTGTACGACACAAGCGTGTGGATTCAGAGACGTCTGGGAAGAATTTGAGGCGCTCAACTATGGCGTCTACTGCCTCAGCGCAGACTCTCCTACCGCTCAAACAAAGTGGCAGACAAAGGTGTGCTATCCTGCGACTAGGGCTGTCGACAGCGTTCTGACGTTCTCGTAAGAAACTATTACCGTATCCGCTCCTCTCGGATCCTCAGAGGACGCTCATTAGCGCCCTCGGCGCTGCTGATGGTAACAAGACCAAGCGCAGCCATTTCGTGTTCGAAAAGGGCGGGAAGCTGCTTGACAAGAAGATCCCTGTCAAACCTGCCGATAGGTACGTCCCCCTCACTCTCATTCGTCCATCTTATTGACCACCTTGGATGATACAGCCCTCGATTAGCACTTGAGTTCATCAATGGACTCGCTAACTAGGCCGACAAGTTTCATAATTGATGACGATATATATTGCGTGTTCCATCTTGTACTACACTAGTGTTGTTCTCCTTACCCTTGTATGTGTATGATACCACTTGTCAATTGTCTGATTTCCAGTTATAAATTGTACCACACTTAGTATCCGGTCTCAAGTACTACGCGCGGCACATGTGTGCTTCAGACTGGACCTTGTGGAGCAGTGGTGCTGCCAACACGACTCGGAGTGGAGTTGCATTATACGGAAGGCTCATTGCGCCCACTCCTAGCTTGCCTGGAGAAACACCCACTGCTGTGTCAAATCATCCTGGAGATCGCAGATGATATCCGACGCCCGTCCTTTATAAACATGTACATAGTGATACATAGTTCGCATCTTTGAACCTCGAACACGCTACAGCCTGAGACCAAGGTTGACGTGGACAGCCTTGACGTGGGTGTAGTTCTCCAACGCATACTCGCCTAGCTCTCTCCCTATTCCCGATTGTTTGTACCCACCAAAAGGCATTTGGATCTCGGCCTGGTTGGAGCAGTTGATCTAGAGTAGCGTCGCATCGGTAGGCGTGTCAGTGTCGTCCAAGGGAAGTTAGAACTTGAGAACTCGGAAGGAACGTGCGATACGCACCCACATGTTGCCCGCCTCTATGGCATGCGCAACCCGGAACCCCTTGTCAATATCTTTGGTGAATACCGATGCCGCAAGACCGTATGTCGTATCGTTGGCTTGCTCAATTACCTCTGTAACACGGATCAATCGATCAAGATTGTTAACGTCGGTGATGTCACGTGACAACGATTACATACCCTCTTCGGTCTTGAACTTGAGGATGCACGCGACTGGCCCAAAGATCTCCTCCCGGACGATCTTCATGTGGGGTTGACATTCGGTGAAGATGGTCGGTTGGACAAAGTACCCTTCGTTCCCGATTCGGTTTCCGCCTAAATGCACTTTGGCACCATCCACTTTCCCAGCTTCGATGTAGCCCATGATGCGCTGATTACCCATTGGTAAAAGTTAACGAAAGCGGTCCAAAACAAGGGACGTACGTCGAATTGGGTCTGGGACACTTGGGGTCCTTGGTAGGTTTCCTCCTGGAACGGATCGCCGACCTTTATCGCAAGCGCTTGCTCCGTGAACTGTTTCAAAAATGTGTCGTATATCCCCTCTTGTACGAATATCCTCGATCCAGCTGAACAGTTCTGTCCATGGTTGAAACTACGAAAACGGTCAAATCCCAGCCATGAACACAGAAAGCGTATATAATCACGCACTAGATCCCGTGAATAGCCCACTTGACGGCCTGTTCTAAATCGACATCGTCAAAGATGACGGTGGGACTCTTTCCTCCGAGTTCCAACGTGACGGGTTTGAGGTTACTTTTGGCGGCGGCTTCCATGATCTTGCGACCGGTGAGCGTGCTGCCTGTGAAGGCGACTTTGCGAATGATGGGGTGTTCGGAGATGGCCTGCCCAGCGGTAGGACCGTACCCATTGACGATGTTAATGACACCTGGAGGGAATCCTGCTTCTTCGATGAGGGTTGTGAAGAGAAGAGCGGAAAGAGGAGTGAGTTCGGAGGGTTTGAGGACGATAGTGTTGCCTGTTGCAAGTGCAGGAGCGATCTTGAGGGTCAGAGAGAACACTGTTGAGACGGAGTCACGAAAAGTTCAAGCAGGAAGAAATGCGTTCTGACTTGGTACGTTCCACGGGATGATCTGGCCCTGTGAAGAGTGAGTGTGAGCTGGAGGGAGATGCACTTAAGCAACAGAATACAAACCACAACGCCGATGGGTTCGTGACGGGTATATGACAACTTCTTGTTATTTGTCTGAGGATAGCCGATTAGGATGAGTAATGGCAGCTCGTTCTACAATTCAGCCCACCTCAATCGTCTTTCCACTGATCTTGTCTGCCCAACCAGCATAGTACCTCAAAACAGCGATACCACCTGTGTTATCTCTGCCATATGCAGTTTTGTAGGCCTTGCCTAACAAGAAAGCTTTAGCTCTCACGTTACTGCGGTACAAATCTCGAAAGCTCACCATTGGCAAGGGCATCCAGAGCAGCGAACTGATCAATGCGCTGTTCCATAAGGTCAGCCAGCTTGAACAAGAGCTTCCCCCGCTCTGTTCCGGAGACCTTGAGTCCCCAAGAAGTCTTGTAGGCCTTCTCTGCAGCAATCGCTGCGATGTCGATGTCTGCTTTTGTGCCGGCTGCAATGGAAGTGATGACCTTTCCTGTCGCTGCCCACAACGTCAGACGTCAGTCAACGATCGACTGCGAAACGGAGTCACGAACATGGGTTGACGACCCTGGGCGAGAATCAGTACAAGCATTGAATGTGGGAATGAATATTGCGACATACTCGATGGATCCACCTTCCACGGGATCTACGTGCTGTCCGTTGATATAGAGTCCCAACGGAATCGTGATAGTCCCTTTGTAGGTCGGGGTATCGAACGTCTTGGTAAAGGTAGCCGGCATTTCGTGAACTGCAAGAAGGATGCGAGGACGGTCGACGAGAGATAGATGATAACTTACCCGACGCCATGGCATGCTACTTATAGTGAACGGAGAGAGCGTGATCCACGTCAGGTGCCCCGTGAATGGAATTTTCTCATGGGTCTGCTGTACTTGCCAGTGGCGATTGCGAGGCGGATTTGATTAGAGTGAGAAGATGGAAACGGCCAAATTCTCATCTAATGACCAAATTCCTAGACATCCAAGAATAGTTTCGGGAAAATAGTTCGTTATCATGATGTCCAACACAACAAGGTCAGAACTAGTACTTGCCCAATGACTTAGCGCTACGTTTGCTGCAAAGTAAAGCACTGGCAGAGTTAGTTTGTGGTCCACTTGCAGAGCTACTTCAAACTGCCAACCGTGTCAGACTACCGAGCCTCAGAAATGCTGCCCATACGAATTCTACCTATGTATCAAGGTTGGAAAACCGTTCCCTCTATATATTGATTTCGCGAGAGCAGAGGCGAGAACTTGCAGACAAAATTGGCGTGAGTCATCGTCATCATCTGGATAAATGTCATGCCTAGCCCACCAACGTGGAGCATTGCGGCTACGATTGTGGCATTGTGCAGTGCATTCTAATCACTGTCCTATGCACATTGGTGGTGGTCAAGTTCGTGAGAGGGTCTCCTCCGCATACCGTAACGGTCCACATCGTCCAAATCATGACGTCGACCGCATTGATCGTATGATGAGTGATCTAGTCTGGTCACCAGACTATGAATGATCAACTGACAAATCATCTTCAAGATCTGCAGCCGAGTGACTAATTATAGTGGCAATTAATTCACCATACGATAGCTCACTAGATGTATGGCTGAAGGGTTGGCAGAAACCTTGTTTACATTCGAGGCAATAGAAAGTAAGCTCGTGATGAAAATATACTGGCATGGTAATTGACGGAAAAAGGAAGCATACTATGGTGTCGATGTGGAACACATGTACCGTGATAGACGTAGTAGTAGTGGAAATGCAAGAACACGGGAGGACTATCAGACAGTGTTGTTGTCTATTGGAATGAAGGTAATGAAACTAAATCAGTTGTTGAATTCCAACAACCTCCTGCTTATGTGATCGTAAAGATGATAGCACGAAAGTGTCTCAAATGGAGAATTTACAAGCAGGAGAAAAACTGCTGGTTCCTTCCGAACGAATATTTGGAATCGTTCAAGTTGTAAACAAGGTAACAAGCTGATCACGCTCTCGTGTAATATCGGTTATCGCAATCGTATAGTATTATCATTTAGAAAACGGCTAGACTATCTGCTCGATCATACATAATGAACAACAACACTTAGTACCATGCCACAAAATGTCATGCAAATTTCGTAAAATATAACATCCGCCCACCATACACACCATCTGACACTGACCAACTTAGCCTCACGAATATCCAGGGGGTGCCTCGGATTGAAACGCAAGCGAATGCCGGTCTGTGTCGTGCAGATCGCGGAGACGAGCGACTTCGTCCCTTAGCAGTTCGACCTGCTCCAATAGTGCATCATTATTACCAGACGACGGAGGAAAGGGCGAGGAAGATGCGGTCGTGGAAGTGTGCGGAATCGATGAACGGGGCGTCGTACTGGATACATCTGTTTTACTCCTTGACGTAGGCTAACACGCAAGGTTGAGACGACCGAAGCGAGGAAATGGAATGGCACGCTGGTAGGGCTTACCTCTGTTGAGAGGAACCCCCTGAGGGTGTCTGGGTACGTCGATGACGTGGTACCTGCGAGAGGTGCCTGGGCCACTTCATGGGATAGAATAAATGGTTCCACCACTGGCAGAGCACATTCTTCCATTAGAGAATTTGGAGGTTGACCACCATTACGTTTCTTATGTCTCCTGTAACATAATAGGGACGTAACCACGAAGACGACAGCAGCAACTCCGCTCACTATGCCACCAACAATAGCGCCAATGTTTGGTCTTGAGGATGTCGCTGTCCTGGACGTGGTTGGCAATGGCGACGAAGTGGAAGATGGCGAGGCAGATGAAGAGACAGAAACCGATGCATTCATACTAGCAGAACAGCCATGAGAACGGCACCAATCGACGTAGGACGAGACTGAGGACATACGTGTAAATGAAATAGTCAAACAACATCAACACTGCGTCCCCTGAGTCGTCGGACGGCTGTATCATCATATTGTGTTCGCCGAGGTCCATTGACTCGTTGACATAGACAGGCACGTTGTATTGATAATCGGTGGATGACGATGGGAAATGAGCATACGTGCCCACTAAGACCTGGTCCAGCACAAAGTCTAAATACGTCTTTGTCCACGCCGGACGGCCAACATTGTTCGCAATGATGAAGAATATGTACAAGGCATTTCCTGCAGAAGCAGATATCCATACATCAGAACAATTCAGGGTTAAGAGATAGGGACCTTGCCTGTAAACGTGAATTCGATTGCTGGTACATAACCTTCAATCGAATCAAAGGTGGAATCGTGCCATGTGCCATTGTACGCCAGCGTCGGATCTGGCTTCACGACACATGTGGTACAATTATTGCCAATATTCCACACTGAATCATTGGGCAAGTACCGGGGCACCACGGCGCCAGTCAAAACCGCATCGTCGACGGTCACATTTTGAAGCGTAGCGAGGGCGAAGCTGGCAAACAAAACAAAGTACACCTCGACCTGTCCAGAGCGTCTAAAGGGCATCATGGGAGAGCCTGGGATACGAATCGAACGGAGTTAGTACTCACGCATTTTTTTGGTTGTAGTCACGTTGAGGGCCACCAGCCAATTAAGCGGATTATACCTTTACTGATGCCCGTGTTATGTATGTAATGTTATGTCCACGTTTAAACCTTGGTGGGACTTGGGAGGGTCTGCGGCGACAATGAACTGCTGGAACTTGTATTTTGCCATACTGGATACTGCCAGTGAACACGAGAAAGTTCGTTACGATCGGACACCTCTTTGCGAAATCACCAATATTTGGAAATGATGGAGTTGGACATACGGATACGTCCAGGCAGGATAGTTATGAGCTCAGGCTTGGGATCCGTGAGCTGTCCAAGGTTATACTTGGGCCCAAGCGAGATTTGTCAGCTTGATGTCGAGGTTATGTAAGTAATCTCCGAGTTGGCGTGTGGCGAGGAAATGCAACTTGAAGACATTCAAAGAGCCAACGTCAGACATGGCTCGGATCAAGTTGGCAGTAAGGCTCAGTGGCCGGATTGGCCGATCTGACACCTATCATACGTTGCCTTCTCGAAAAAAAAAATCATCATGGGGGTAAATCGGAATGTGTACGGCATTATGGTTTACTACATGATGGATGACTGATGCCCAACTTTGTTTATGTAGGTCTACTCGCTCAAAAAACAGAAAACTGAGTGGAACACCATTCTGGGTTAAGTATACGTATCGTGTGCGAGCTCTCCTTGCCTGTATGCTCCATCGGGTTTGGCTGTATTCCAGCACTCTTGAACCCGCCCACCTCTGTTGGATCGATTTCCCCCAACCTTCGTCTCATTGGGCTATATGACCTAGCACCACAAGATCTACATGGCAACACTGCCTCCGCTTGCTTAGTTCGGTATCGAAGACATAGAAATTTGTTGCAGCGTCCGTCTGGTCCAGGATTACAACTGTGTACCATCCAACTTGAACATCTGCATGATGGTGAAAAGTTTGTTGATGGGTCGCATGGAAAACGATCTGGCTCGCATTAGTACAATTCAGAAATTTACAGTGGATGACAAGTCAGAGTAGCGATGAAGTATCGGGGCGATGACTTCCAAGATTGATTGATCTCGCAAGGACAAACAAACATAAGCGCCGGAGCCAATATTCTTCTTTCAAACCAAGAAGTTCCTTTAGTTCGGTGGTCTACTTGCAGAGCTACTTCAAACTGACCGTGTCAGAAATCATGCTGTCCATCCGAATTCTACCTATCAAGGTTGGAAAACTGTTCCCTCTATATATTGATCGCGCGAGAGCAGAGGGGAGAATTTGCAGACAAAATTGGCGTGTCATCGTCATCATCTGGATAAAGTCCGAGCACCACGTACGTTCAGTCATTCGAACTTCTAAAACT